>JAECUM010065730.1:0-12052 GCA_016617855.1 Megalonaias nervosa | reverse complement strand
CCTGTTAATCCTGATCATTTACGATGTCATAATCCATCGCTGTCACGAATACGTTTTCGTCTAACCGACGAAGATGGTAATATATTGGACACGATTGATGAAGAATTGACTGTTAGTCCGAATGTGTGTGACAACCGTGACAAACATTAACAACAAAAAATGATATCTTATTTTTTTCTGTTTAATTTGTTGGGGTACTGGTGATGTTGCTATTTCGCCTTACGGAATGCTACGCATTCCGCGGATTCGGAACCCTAACGGATTCCAACACATTTTTTAAGCTTTCTAGCACGCGCACTTACAGCCGATCGAGTTTCATATTTTCGAGACAGCTCTGATCGTATTTTCTCCATGGCCCTTGCCAGTGGAACAAATTTAGATATCTCATGTTCGTTGTATAAATCCGCCAATGACAATTCCGTTTCTCATTTGAGTAATTTGATAAATCTATATTCTACCGCTAATGTATATCTGCCCTCTTCCGGTCGCTGATGTAACATCTCAAAATCGTAGTTGATTGTTTCAACATCAAGTTCAACCGCGAGATCATCTTGTTTTAATTGTTCGATCTCAGAAATAATCTCGTTAATATTTTCTTGGTTCATTATACAACAAATGCATTTCTTCAACAAAATACTGTATCGAGACCAATTTGATAACTTGTTGTTGGATCGTGTAATCTTAGTGTGATGATTCTATGCGGGGTTTTCTGAGCATGTGCAAAGACATTTTAAAACTTGTTTATGTCCATTTCGCCGGGATAACAGGTCTGATGAATATTTCGTAGCGTATGTGTGTCAACACCGTTACAGATAGCCAAAAACTTTCCGTTATCTCTGATCACTTTGGGGATCTGAGTGTACCTCTGTGTAACGTAAATGACATCTGCGTTTGTATGTCTGCCATGTGAAAATATGCTGGCCGGATTTGTTTGTCTGTCAAGCATGACATCATAGTAAACCACCTAGATGGTTGACATTCCCGTTTAGATCCTCGACGGTTAATTGAATTCCTTAAGAACATCATAGCATCGTTGGTCATCTGCGAAGGTGCAACAAAATTAAGTTTGTCCCGTTTGAGCCACATCATTATCAGGTTGAGCTGAAAAGTCAATCACGTTCATATTGCAAAAATATAGTATAGTTATAATCGTGAGTTTATATTGTGTTCGATGAAAGAAGGTCACCGAATCAACTGGGTTAAGCGCAACAACGACAAAAACTAACACGCGAGAGTTCACAGGTAAAGTGTGTACAATACGCCATAAAAGATATGTTTGTGAGCAGCAATGCGAGCATTCCCGGCGACAAAGTCACTGGCGGTTATATTGCTGCGACACTCGGAAACTTAACAGGAACACCATGTGCGAAGTACCCGGGGTAAAACAGCTTCCGGGACATAATTATTGTGGTCCTGGAATCCGACGTGATATTAGACTTGACGAAAAATATCAACCAAAACCAGGTGAATTTCAGGTAAATGTGATTGATCAAGCGTGCCATACTCATGATGTCGAGTACAAACACTAAGATCTGCAACAAAGACATATCACGGACGTCAAGTTGATTCACACGCTGAAGTCGATAAGAAATAAAAACAAACAAGAATCACTCGCGTTCTGTTTGATAACATCGGCAATGAATGGTAAACTAGCCGTGGGTGAAGGGCAACTAATTGTCCGATAATTACATCATGGAGTCGATTTATTATAGTCCAATCGGATGATGGAAAGGTAAAGCACCGATTAGAAAACGCACTGATTCAGCGGGTGCTGCAGATTGGTTATCACGACAGGCATATGGCAAATGTATCTACCACGTCCCAAAACAATTCAGCATGGACGGTTTTTTGTCAGCACGTCCAACGAAGTTCATCAGGCAGATATACTGTTTTTACCAGATGACATCATTGGCACATCACGCAAACGGCACACATACAAATACGCGTTGACTGCCATAGACGTTGTAAATAGATACAGGGCAGCAATACTGTTTTCGACTAAAACAGCAACTGAAGTCGGAGTCGCGTTTGAACGAATTTATCAACGTGGGGGCCTGCGCTGGCCACAGTTGCTACAGGTAGATCCTGGCAAGGAATTCCTTGGTGCAAAAACGACGCTGATGCAACAACATAACGTTAAAATCAGACATGGACACACCGCGTTACGTAGTGATCAGGCAAGCGGTGAACGATTTACACAAACACATACACATCGACTGTTTTGACACCAATACGCGCAGCAATTACTGAGCAAGGACAGATCTCGTGAATGGGTTGAGAGATTGCCTCACGTGGTTGCCGCGTTAAAGAATGAAGTCGCTCGTGAAATTAACATGAAACCCATCGAGGCAATTGCCAAAAACCACATACCACTACGAAAATCACTTGAAATTCAACTACAACAACCAGTGCTGGGCAGTAACCTAACAGTCAGGTATTTATATGAACCCGGTGAACTTGAAGGCGGTGCAGCAAGAGCAACTGATCCCATCTGGAGTGTAACCACACATACAATTTTCAGCGTTGTAAGATATACTGTGAAGCCACTAATCTACAGACTAGATTCAACAACTCCTCAACGTGGATTTGTCCGTGAACAATTACAGGTAAGTTATGAAAACACCCATTTACCACCGTATTGAATTCAACGTCGCTGAGGTGCAGCCACAGGCTCGGCCGCCGACGCTAACAAAAAGACGCTAACGCGGAGGAGCGAAGCTCATTGACGTCTGTGTGGCCTAGACTACTATTGATTCTCTTCACGATAAATTGTAGTACGTCGTTATGAAAATATCGCCACAGCATTTATATATTACATCAGGTGCAGTGGTTGTTTTATCGTTGTTACAGCGTCATGATAAATGCATCATCAAAATCAAGCTGAAGCTGGGTTGTTTACTTATTTGTCTTCTCGCGCATAAGCAGCTACTTTGTTTTCTTTAGAGTACCAGGGACTATCGTTGGCTGAGCCAGTGGCAGCGTTGAAAACATTTCTTTGTGAAGCTTAAATAATATATGCTGAAGTGATTCACGGACGTTTGTTTCGTGATACAACTATCAGATCATTAGGTCGCCATCAGTTACAAAAATCAGATATTGCTGTCTCTGGAATTACGGTACGCATTATTTCACACTGAAACTTGCCCGGCTGTAATCTGATTAGCCATTTCAACTGTCGTATTGTTTCATCGCGCGATTGATGGTCAAACAATATTTCTTCGTGGTGGCTAACGTAATGGCGCAGCCATTTGTGCAGGGATTCTCCTGTAAACGGAGGAGGCTGTCCTTGATCGCCGCACATAATTGCAGTGTTTTTCGTCGTTAGTTAATCAATAAATATTTTTAACGTGTCTTTTGAGACCGTGCATATTTCGTTCCAGATGATGAGTTTAGGAATGTATTTCTCACTTATTCCTCGCGGGTTCACGCATCACCACGCCATCGAAACAAACTGTGATACGTGCATGACCTAACCCTCTGCTGGCTCATCCCTCTGGGAAGACGGTGAGTTTGTGTTAGCACAATCATGTCTGAGTTTTTAAATAGTTCTATCGCACGTGTTGTTTAGCCAGAACCACCAGAAGCATTAAGATAGACTGTGCTATATCTCGTGATTGGATCATTCACTGACGAAGAAGATGATGGTTCTGATAATTTGTCATTTCGGTAATAAGCGCCGACTGGTTTAACATCGGCCGATTCAGAATATATTATGTATTTGTTCGCGCTTTATTCCCCAATGTCGCCAGCGAGTCTCTTCGAGACCAGCATCGTCCTGCCAATATTTGTACCGTCGCGTAAACACACAGGCTGTCGTAACACTAACACACCTCACGAGGTCGTATCTGCAATCAGAAAATCTTGTCCTGCCATGTCCATGATTAATCGTGTACAGCGGTGTTTATTATCAGATGACGCACAGAACGTGAACTTACCGGTTATTTTTCTGCACATATCTTTATCATCGTGCGGTAACCAAACTGTCCTCGCCGGCTTGTACGAAATTATTGCAGAGGTTACAGTCGGCAAGGTAAGGATCTTGGTGTCCAACGTATATCGTAATAGCACTACTGGAGCCCAGCCACGCTGATTTCTTGCGCAACAGTCGTTTAGATTTACATTGGTATTTGGCGCAATAAAATGACGACCAAACCAGGCAGGCACAACCAGATGAATACTTGCTGAGAACTCAAGTGATTCAATCTCGGCAAATCCAGTCAGATCGTAGTCAAGAGGTAGTGGGTCTTTTATTGCTATTCTGGTCATTGCGTGTGTTGGATGACTGAATCGTTCAAAATATGTGTGACATTCGCCGTATACAAGACAACTAGCCGGGTAAAAAGCCACGCTGTCAACTGAGATCATATCGGCGGAATTATATTTTGAGTTCCAGAGACCACCATGTCCAAACTCGACACAAGATAGTGATATTTCGTCGATAAATTATTTTGGAGTTGGACGCCATGATCTTTTTTGTTATACTATATGAGCCACAACAGACGACGTGACAAAACAATTATTGAGTAATTAATCACTGTCGCCGTCATATTTTACCGCAATCTGTTTCATCTCAAGTTGGTGAGATTCCTTCCGATAAAGTATACCAGACGGTAGCACAAATTGATCAAATGTTCATGCGTCTGTGGCAGATGTATCTGCGTCGTCACCGTGAAATAGCCAGACAGATACAGGGTCACTCGCACTAAAATTATAAATCTTCTCAAAAATATCGCCGTCATAAAATCGTATTGTTCTTTCGAGCGGAAACTTTGTTACTGATTCAGGCCAGGCGTGACTGTTACGATGAACTATCGCTATTAGGGCGCCTTTGCTACGGTATTTACCGGAATTATACCAAATCTCGTTTGTAATTATTTTTACCACGATTGGAAACTTCAATGTTTTTTTCAACACTGCTGCGTCATTTATTTTAGCTCCGTTGATAAGAAAGTTTTCCCACTCGTTTATTTTTTATTCGTGATTCTGTTAGTCCGTTTTCACGTTTGGAGTTAATAAAATGTTCTCTGACACATTGGGCTACGCAATTGAACGTGCCTATTCTCATTGGGGTAAGAGTACTCATATCAGGATCGTTTAAACGGTATTGTGTATAAACAATACCGGATACTGAAAAAGCGTCATTGTAATATGTTTTTTTCTATTCCGGTAAACATGCCTTGTTTGGAGTTTTTATTTATTGTTACAACGCTGTTATGCCGTCGTGATTCCTTAACAGGGTTGATTTTTTCACGAATAAAATTCAAAATGTGTACTTGCTGTCATCCACAATATTATTAATAATAGTCGCTGCTCGTTTATCGCTCATGGTGGAGTCAACGAAATATCATCGCCTTCTATCTTGAAGGATGACCAGACATGGACAGCGCCATCTTGCGCAAACTCATTGTTGGCGATTCTGATAATTCGTGTAATTGCAGCTCAAATAGTGGAAGTTTTTTGTCACCCGGTAATATGTCAAAGTCAAACCTGGTGGTGTGTTGTGGTTCAATAGCCGATAGTCTTTTTTGTTCTCGTTCAAAAAACTTGTCTCTGCCCTTCTCTGGTTTGATCGCCAATAAATCTCTAAATTTCACTCACGGTTAATAATTCGTTAATCTGATTTTGTAAATTGTTTGTGCAAGTTTCGACCTTGGAAAAGCTGGTTTTATCCCTTTTAGAATAAAATGCTGTTCTCGAATTAATCATTCTTATATATAACAAAAGTAATTTCTTCAATTCAACTTCATCCAATAATGTAAGATGACAGGAACAAAAAAAAATAATTGTCGATGGCTCATGATCGGATCAGTCACACGTTGTGAAAAAAAATTGTTGTGGTGAGTACTGCGCCTATCACATGGCCAGTGTTCGCCTTGGCAGTACTGGGCTGGAAACATGTTTGAAATGCGGACTTAGGGTCAAGGGGGAAAACACAATTATGTGTATCTTGCGACGGATATTACGAGACACAAAACACTTCTGATGACACCAGAATAAAAGATGCTAAAGATTATCTCTACAGATATTCCTCTGCTGAAAAATAATGTTATATTAGATAAGGAGAAATTTATATATGGAGTAAGCTGAACAAACATTGATCTTGAAGAATCTTAAGAATTATTCGATATTCGTTAATTATGAAGCGAGCAGAGCTGGGATCATCAAAAACTGTCGTCTCAAAAAACCTCTTGGAAATGTCATCAATACAGGTTATTTACGGATTGGTATTGCGATTCCCGGTACTAAAAACATAAAAATGTATTTTTCCGCACCGATTTATTTACAAGCGTTTCAACGGCGTTATCAATAATGGGTTAGTTATTGATCACGTGAACTCTAACATACAAGACAAAAGTCTCGAAAATTTACTGGCTGTCACAGAGAGCCAAAATACAATACCCGGAAAGACAGGTAAATACAACAAAAAACACCATGACCTTTTAGATCAACTAAACACCGAAGAAAGACATTCTGGTTGTGCAAGGCGATTGGAATGCCAAGATAGGCGAGGACGCTTGCATGAACTGGAAAGGAACATGTGGGCTCTGCTGAAATGCACAGACCAAGAAAGAGAGGCATGAGTCTCCTGGAATTCACTAGTTACAAGGACCTTATGCTGGCAAACACCTTCAGCCAACACAAAGTACCCAGAAGATGGACATGGTACAGTCCAAGCGGAGATCATCACAGTCAGATCGACTACATCATGGTGAAGAGGCGCGTACAGTCAAGTGTAAACATCGCCAAGACGCGAAGCTTGCCCGGAGCGGACATTGGAAGTGACCATGATCTGGTGATGATGACCCTCAGGCTACATCTAAAGACGGTCATAAAGACAGCTACACAAGAATAAAGTTTGATCTCGACAAACTGAAAGATCCCGAAGTAGCAGAAGCCTTCCAAGCAATGATTGGTGGGAAATTTGCACCGCTCACCACCCTCGACGCTGACGATACAGACATGGACACGTTGATCACCACCTTTAATACAGCTACGACCGTAACAACCAGCGAGATCCTTGGTAGACAACGCCCAGTCAAGAAGCCCTGGGTCATAGCTGAGGTCCTGAACCTGTGTGTCAAGAGGAGGGAGCTGAAGAAGAAGAACGATACAGAAGGGGCAGAGCAGTACAAGGAAGTCAACCGGGAAGTAAAGAAAAGCATGAAAAAAGCAAATGAGAACTGGATAGAAGAACAGTCTAAAGAGGGAAACTTGAAAAGGAACGACAGCAAGAAAGCGTACCAACTGGTCCAAGATTTAACAAACACAAAACAACGACGAGTTACCTCCTTACAGGACAAAGCCGGAAACTGCCTCACAGAAGAAAAAGACATTCTGAAAAGATGGACAGAGTACTGCGCAGAACTTTACAACCACCAAGCCACAATAGATCCATAGGTACTGAACGTCCCTCCAACAACTAACAACGACAACCACCCTATCCTACGTGAAGAAGTAGAAGCAGCAGTGAGATCGCTGAAAAAGAGAAAGTCAGCAGGAGTGGACAACATCCCAGCAGAAATGGTCCAAGCAGGGGAGAAGCAATGATTAGCGCCCTCTCAAACATCTGCAACAAGATCTGGCAAACAGGATAATGCCCATCGCCGTGGACTCAATCACTGATCATCACCCTCCCCAAGAAAGGCAACTTACAACAGTGTCAAAACCACAGTACAATCAGTCTTATAAGCCATCCAAGCAAAGTCATGTTGAGGATACTACTGAACAGACTAAAGCCACAGGCTGAAAAGACCATTGCCCAGGAGCAGGCAGGCTTCAGAGCAGGGCGCAGTACAACAGAGTAGATCTTCAACTTCAGGATATTGTGTGAGAAGTACCTCCAACACCAGCAAGATCTGTAGCACGTCTTCGTGGATTTCAAGAAGGCATTTGACAGGGTATGGCATGCAGCCTTGTGGGCGACCGTGAGACTGTACAACATCAATGCCAGCCTCATTACAGTAATAGAGCACCTCTATGACAAAGCCACCAGTGCAGTATACTTGAACGGCAGCATAAAGGATTGGCTCAGAACGACAGTCAAAGTCAGACAAGACTGTCTGCTCTCTCCTACACTATTCAACATCTTTCTGGAGAGAATCATGAAAACATGAAGAGACAGTCAGCATCGGAGGCAGAACAGTCACCAGCTTACGTTTTGCTGACGACATTGATGGACTAGCAGGAAATAAGCAAGAAATAGCTAGCTTAGTAGAGAGCTTCGACAAAACCTCTGCAGCCTACGGCATGGAAATCAGTACAGAGAAGACCAAAATGATGACCAACAACACCAAGGGCATCAGTACTGACATCAGGGTCATAGGTACGAAGCTAGAAACAGTCCACAGCTTCAAGTATTTGGGGGCAATTGTAACAGATGAAGGATCAAAGCCTGAAGTACTCTCCAGGATTGTGCAGACAACAGCAGCGCTGACAAAACTGAAGCCCATCTGGAACGACAAGAACATCGCACTCAGTTCAAAGGTCAGACTGATGCACTCACCGTTGATATCCATATTTCTCTACACCTGTGAATCATGGACCATAACAGCTGACTTAGAGAAAAGGATACAGGCTACAGAGATGAGATGCTTTCGAAAGATCATCGGCGTCTCATACAAAGATCGTGTCACCAATGAAGAAATACGGCAAAGGATCAGACAAGCCATTGGGCCTCACGAAGAACTCCTGACCATAGTGAAAAAACGTAAACTGCAGAGGTATGGGCATGTCTCAAGATCATCAGGTCTTGCCAAGACAATCCTGAAAGGCACTGTACAAGGAAGAAGGAAGAGAGGCAGGCAGAGAAAGAGGTGGGAAGACAACATTCGAGAGTAGACAGGCTTGACATTGAGCGACTCACTGAGAAAGACGGAAACTCGAGAGGAATGGAGGAAGCTGGTTGTTCGGTCTTGTGCGGTGCCCCAACGGTTTACCAGACTACGGGACTGATGATGATGATGATGATGATGATGATGACGATGATGATGATGATGATGATGATGAATATTGAAACAGAAGAAGTAAAGGATTTTATTTCAATGTCATTTGCTGGAAAATATTTTCATACTAATCCAAATTCAGTGCAGTTTGTCGCAAATGGTATTTCTAAATAAGCTTTTGTCAAAATTGTTTAACCCAAAAAATGAAATTAGTGTATATCCAATACCGTAACGTATTTTTTCAGTTACAACTAATTGCCGGAATTCCAATTCGACACACATTTAGACATTGCCCCGGCGACGTATCAAGCTGGCTAATAATGCCTGTGATTAATTGATCGCTAATAAAATAGCAGGCTGGGTTTTCCTGGCTCGCCAAAATTAATACCTGTTGTGGTAACAGAAATGAAATTCTCAAATACTTAGTAAATTCTCTGTTCAATGCGTGTACGGTAATTTTTTTTATCTGTAAGTGCTAATATACTGATTACATTTTCTGTCATTCGCTGTGAACAGCACTGCTGATATAGTTCTATGTAAATTATTTTAGCCGTATATTCTTAATTTAGATTATGGCCGAGTGGTTAGCGCGTACGGACAATCTTTCGATCAACGTGTTGAAACTTGCCTGATGTTTGATCCCAGGGACACACGACTGACATATTGTCGGCGTTAAACAAAAAAATTTTAAAAAAATAAAATAAAAACTATTATAGTGAGGGGTGCCTGCGATACATTGATAAGGATAAAATATCGTTGAATGGATAATTGTAAACTTATAAAACTTAACCCAGGTGCACTTACCTGGGCCCCCATTCTGAAGCTAAATAAGGATGTTCATTTTATAATATCCAGGGTTCACTTAGGGGAGGATGTGCTTGATTACAAATTAACGAATGGAAAATCAGCCTGGACAGCCCTCTAAAACAAATTTTCTACTGTGATAAGGTTAAATAAGCTAGTAAAACTAATAATGCAAACACTGTATATATATATATATATATATATATATATATATATATATATATATATATATATATATATATATATATATATATATATATATATATATATATATATATATATATATATATATATATATATATAAATGCAATAAACTGACAACGAACAGTGCAAAACTAGCTGATATAAACTAGAGTAAAAACTGTCATGAGCGACCTCTGCTATGAGCGACCACCTGTCATTTCCGACCACAATCGTAATGCACGGATCGATTTTATTATATAAACGCACTGTTATGAGCGACCACCTGCTGAACGCGACCAGCGACCGCGATGTCTCGGCAAAATATGCATTTCGACACTGCTATGAACGACGGCATCGATGAAACGAGGATAAATTCCACCGACCTTTATTTAATCCCTGTAAGAACGACCGCTCATACCGTTCTAAATAAAAACAAAAAGGTTTTAAAAAATAGGCTGGCTACCGATGTCTGAATATTTGAGCTATGCTTATAGTGTTTTATAGTTTCTGTCGTAAACCAGACTAAAGTATATGTAGATTATTTCCTAGTCTGGTTCCCTGCTTCGTATGCTCCCTGCGTTGTTCCCCGTTTTTCATATAGGCCTCAGCAACGCAGGGAGAATACAAAGCAGGGAACCAGACTAACTATTCCCGCACTTAGCCTGCTTCCCGGCCTTAACCGCAGGACCCGACATCCATGTGAACTACCGTATCTCGAGAACAGACGGACACAGCTGACCTGTATGTATTCAATTGTTGCAACGACCGCTTGATTAGTAAAGATTGTTCTGATCAAAAACAAGCATAAAAGGAATATTAGAAAAAAAGGATTGTTGCTACCGGTGATGGATGCTACAGTCCGTAAACCGGGATAATGTACATGTCACGAATTGCCGTTGTGATGCCAAAGTTGACGTAGTGGTCGCGTATATTGTTTGGCTTTAGAGTTAATCCGTATTGCCGGGGTGAATAAGGTCATTGTCTATTAATCCATCAAGAGAGAATCGTTTGTGGGATTCGATTGATGGTGTTCAAGACTTGCGATGTTTGTTGTTCCCCCCCCCCCCTCCGATGTTAAGTGATTACATCCAAATCACAAATCTGCCGTCTATTCAAGTTGGTGCTACCGGGTTACACACTTTGCTTATAGAGTTAATCCTAGTATGTCATATTTGAATGAAGCCGTTGACTTTTGTCTCTGAGTAAATGGTTCTGTTTTGGATGAGATAATTGTTTCTTTTTATTTCATTAATTGTTAGATATGCAATGCACATGTATAGATTTTTCATATATTTTCCCACAGCCCAGTCAAAACCGTCTTTACGTTCGATATTACAACTGAGTACTAATAATTTTAGCACCTAGAACCTTAATGACAATGGACGAACCTCCAACTAAAAAGAGACAAATTTTAAGGCTGGAGAAGATAATTAATGAAACTGAAAGAAGTGAAAAAGAGCAAACCACTCGCAAAAAAAGCGGTTTAAATGTCGGTAAAACACATTTAGGTTGGTATAAAGAAAAAGAAGTAATTCAGAAACGATTTCATATCCTAAAATATGTGATCTTCAAATGTAAATGTGATTTCATGTTTAATGACAGCAGTATATCTTTATTGCTATATAATTTTGTTTTTAGAGGAATGCATACAATATTTTAGCAAGAAATATTAATAAAGAATAGAATATATGTACAGTGATTGTGGTTATTTTTCTTGAAATTTTTCTGAAACTGGACCTTGGATACTGGTCTTTTTGTACAAGCCTGCTATGAGAGACCACCTGTCTTGAGAGACCGCTTTTTGTTGGCAGAAGGGGTGGTCTCTCATAACAGGTTTTACTGAAACATAATAAATTTAAAGGTTTAATTCCTGTAGAAACATCCATGTAAACTTTTGTAAACACTACGGTTTTTCTGTTTTATTTGTTTGTCTTGTCTGTGTTTTGTATATGCCTTTGGAAAAGACTCATTAAGAGTCAAAAGCGCTCAGGCTAGTTAGATACTAGATTTGCACTGTTCGTTGTCAATTTGTTGCATTTATCTTAATCAATCCCTGACACACGTGATCCCATGCAGGATCCAGTGCACTTGAAAGGACTGTTATTCGCCATATGATCTGCATT
>JAECUM010065729.1:0-15994 GCA_016617855.1 Megalonaias nervosa | reverse complement strand
TTTTCGACATAGACTACGGTATTTATTCACTAATTACCCCACATTACCACTGACTAAAATTTTGAAAAGCACCATAGCATTGTTACTGGACAAATATATTATATGAAGACTGGGATGGATTTCTAAAGATTAGACCGTTATCACATGTTTCCTACGGTATTATTTCTAAGAACGGAGAATGGTGGACAATTAAAATTTAAATAGCTCCGCGCCCTCAGTCATCACTGCCGACAGTCACCAATGCCGACAGTCTAGGTATATAAATAACTCAAGGTGCAGACTATAACAATCTCATAAAATATAGGAAACGTTTTCAATAATTTCATCGACAAATTTCTCAATCAAACAAATTCAATTTCTTTCAAACAAATTCAATCTATGACCTATTAACTGTCGCCAATTAATATTCCATCATATGAAATCAATGGTCTTGAATGAGAGTGTTTGCTTTTAGTGTTGTCTCTGTTACTCATCTGTAAATCACTGTATGCCTCTTGTTTCTCTTTGGTACTTCCGGTACCCTTGACTACATGCTCTCCTGGCACTTACAGATCCATTCCTCCGACACTTCCTGTGCTCTCTATCCCGTGCTCTTTCCCGGACTGGGCCTCCACACAACTGCAGACGTCACTATAAACGCCTACCACATGCTCTCTACGGCTGTTTCCTCCTCTCTGATATTTAGATGTCAACTCTAACATCCACCCGTAATGCTTCCTCAAGAATCCTTTGTTCGTAAATCCAAACCTAGAATTCCAACTAGAACTTCCTTCCCGCTTTTAACAAGTGCAGGACTTATGCTACTCGGAGTACAGACTAATGGCTCTCAACTTATCTATGATCTCCCTTGGCTACCATACTTTTTACCACAAAATCGCCGTTCAACTTAACAATAATGTCTTGAATGTTCATGTTTGATGTTGTTAGTTTGCCAGACTGATCTTCAAAAATCTCAAGATTGCCTGAGTCAACTCCAAAACCAACGCCATTGGTAAACTCAGACTGATCCGCAGTAGTGGCAAATCGGCTCAGTTCCACATCTGCACCGTGTCTTCGAGCAGAATAACTTGGATAGACACGGTTGAATGATAATAGTGCACATAACTTTAATGCGAAATCAATAACTGTTTGCGGGGTCTGTGAGAGCTGCAGTGGTCACAAAGCATGAACAACAAGATGATCTCATATGAGACCATCCAGACGTGTTTTTACGGGTATAACGAAACGAAAAAAACGGTTGTTATACACGCTTGGATAAATAATTAACCACATCGACTGGTGGTGCAGGTCCATACAAGTCAAAATACAAACTATGTTGAGGTGAGTGCCAGGACCTGTTGATGAATCTAGATTGACAATGCCGGTTTCATGTGTGCTTGGCACTATCAATGCAAGTTCATTTCCCATAAAATATCTACGAAGAAAGTAAATCAAAAATGATCAACGGACCCTTGCGAAGCCTCGATTTCATCATTAGCAGCCCGACCTGTTGCGACCGGGCAATCGAACAAGTGTACACTAGCGTATTCGACAACTCCTTCCTTGCAATCGAAAGCCTCTGCCTTTTTTTTGTTTGTTTGTTTGTTTTTTTCTGCAGCCGCGAGACGCTATGAGTCCAAGAGGGACTCCGCTAGACGTTATGATTCCACCAACGACCTTTTAATTGTCATTCCTAATACAATTCCGACAGCTCCTAACATCGCAGCTTCAGCAACCGCTACAGCCGCTATTGCTAACCATGTTGGAATCGGTGCAAGAAAATGAAATATCCCACTGGGCATATGCATATGTGCCATCTCTGGCTTGGATAATTGTAATGTTACTGAGGTGTTTTTCTGATTGGCTGCATTAAGCTGATCAAGCTGTATTTGTGTAAATCGTGTGACCCCACACTTGTGTTTGATTGCGTGTTTGATTTTGTTTCATTTGAGTTTGAATAAGACTGACCTTCACGTTTTGATCAGACATTTTCATTCAAATATATAATATGTTCAGATTGAATTCTACGAATTTTCCACAGGTGCATTCATCACTCTATTTCGACCACCGGCACCCTCCAGCAACACACCATCGATGGACACCGGCAGCCTTTCCAATAAATGCATAAAAATACATGTCAACGACGGACTGGCTTCTCTAGATGTGCCAGTGAAAAGCAATAAATAGTGTACAACGTAACAAAATCTTGCTGGCAAATATTCAGACCCTTGTTGACGTTTAGATGCTGGTCCATCTTCGACCACAGATTGTGATTTGCCCGTGCAGTATGAGGAATGGCTTCTAAACCGATTTTCTTCTGAATATTCCTGATAATGGTTTAACCGCTACGAGACCTTCCTCACTTCTACTTTGTCAAATATCATTTCACTCTGTGTCTAGTAGTTATCTCGTGCTGTACGTTGAAACGCCAAAAGCCCATGTAAACACAGGTTCCGTAATAGCAGTGGAAGGATGTGCGTCCGTGGTATGTGCGACAAACGACAACGATGATCTATTTCCCGACTACATAAAAATAACAAGCGAGTATGTCCTCAATGAATGAGGTAACACAGTTAGCCACAATGTAAATATATCTTGTACAACTTTGCCAACAGCCGAACCTGCATCACGCCAAATGGCATCATTGGAGTCGTTTTTACGAAACAAAGTGACTGTGTATAGCTCCAAATATCACCTTGCTAACATCTCCACAAAACCCGAAAGTGTGATTGAGGGAAAGGGAGCACAAAAATCACAATGAAGCACCAATGAGTTGTGATCGACGCTGCGCAAATCCAAGGTTGAAATTTAGGTTAGAACCGCTCACAAAAGATGCGGCCGTACCTGATCTGGGATCCGTATTAGCAGGGTGTGGGTACACAAATGCATCCCGCACAATGTGCTGCAATTTAAGCGGTTTGTGAACTGATTTATCAGTTATATCTTTCCGAAACCTCATGTTTGTGCCAGCGGTTACGGTGAAATCATCGCCATATCCGCGCATCGTTGTGGCCGCGTCATCATTGTCCAGAATGGACTCGATTTCCTTCGATGGAGTAACCTACACTGTTCATCAACTCCACGACGCAATTGTTAACAAATCCCACTGTGATATTGGCATCATAATTGGTGTTGCTGTCATGGACCGGTTTTTCATCCACTTCCAAAAATGCCTCACATAAAAGAAACATCCTAGAGGTGTCTTGCAAATGCTGGATCAAATACCTCTTTGAACTGAGCCATGGATTATACATTATTCATTTTCATTAATACCGCCACTCATGATGGCCAGCTTTGAAATTGTTGACTCTGACAATCGCTGTTGAGCGGCTTCTTTAACGATTTTACTAGATACAGGGAATTATTGATTCAGTCAATGGTAACGTAACCTGAGCCGTCTTTGTTTTTTTAGTTCCACCAGGAAAGAAGAATATGAGTCAGCCGATTGTTAAGGGATGGACTATACACAGGAGATGCGGGCGTAATCAAGACACCTGGTTCCAAGGTGGATGAAAACCCAAATAAAATATACCCCACATCAACTAAACCTGTCCTGTCGGACATGCTTTCGTAACTGCTACTGTCAGCCTCGCAAATTAAATTAATCTGTGCCGTTGAAGTAATTTCACAATGTCTGGCACGTACTGAGTCATTGCCAATTGCCACCGAAATGCTTCTTCAAATTTCTTTACTGATCGGTTCTGTGTCGTACGCACTTAGGAAAGTTCGAACGTATGCTAGTTCGTGCCACAATCTACTGAAAACACAAACGAATTGTTCGCAGGCAGGCCACCAAACGGATGGAATTGGATAACAGGCCAACTGTAATACACTCGCAGCAATGCTAGTGTAATCTCAAGTGTGCGTGAGTCCCTAGCGGTCAAAAGTGCAAAGTCACACTGAATTCCAGATTTGTCAATCGCATGGTAATCATCGTGATTAGGCTCGGAGCTGTATTTACAAACCATTTGTTGCATTGACGTATTTATTCAAAGTAAAACTAGAAGCATTTCACCACCGAGTGTCTCCCCACGCACCATCTCAACCATTTCATAACTCATGAGCTGTATTGATTATACATCATGACATGTATCTCTATCCATAATACCAAAGGTACGCAACCACTAACATATCGATTTTGCTTCATTACTAACTTCAGATGCAGGAACTGATCGCACGAGAATGTCCAATCAGTCCGCAGTATCGTGATCGTCACACAGACCACAGGGTAAAATCACCTTAAGGCTTTCTCCTTTCTTTGTGGCTTTAAGTTGGTATCGGTTTCTGTGCCAGTTTTGGTGCTTCTTGGCTTACCAATTCTGATTGCATCATTCTTGTCGAGAGTTTAAGTGTACCTGCCTCATCAAAATATTCATCTGCCTCTTGTATCACTTCTGTTATGTTAGGACACCTACAACCTTGCATGATTTGGTTCTTCAAAAATCCACTGATGCCCTTTGTCATTAAAAGTGTATTTGGAACTTGCCATCATTGGCTTGTTGTTGGGTGGTGATTGTTTGGTGCCAAACTCTTTACGTTCTCCGACGTCTTCGTTTACATCAGCCGCCATCTTTGGCTAGTGTGAAATATATGCAGGTGATCTTGTGGCTTTTTGATAGCCTTGGTATGTTTGGACGAGTAAGCAATGTCACGTTCTACGCTGTGGCATTGGTGGCCTTTTTGGTATCCTCGGCACGTTTTACAATTTCTTTGGTGGATGTAATCAGGTGCGCTAATGTGTGTTCACACCCCGCTTTGAAATCTACCCGTGCAGTTGTATTGACTGTAGTTTATCTTGGATAATTTGCGGCCTTCTATCACATCAAGAATAAACTCTAGATGTTGTTGAGCTGCTTCACGGCGTTGGTTCCCTTACTCTTCGATGACATAACTGCCTAACCTTTGTAAATTATTATTTTGCATTGTTAATACGACGTATGACACCCGTTCGCATCCAGTCCTGCACGATACTTGTATGACAAACCAGTCATCAGTCGTGAGAAAATTAAACTGTTTGGAAGTAAACTGTGCAATCATGTGACAACAATCATGCCGCGAGTGGTCGGTGGCACACCAAATCTAATGGATATTTACAAAACCATGCGAGGCAATGACACAAAATATGATGAGCATTTTACAGTTGTCACGGATCACTTCCGGTACATTGGCTCATCATTGTGTAAATAAATCACTTCGGTGTATATGTGCCGCCCTCGTGAAAATATTTGTGCGGGGATTGATTAGATTCTCCAGCGTCACATCGTCGTACCCCACTAGACTATATTTGTTTAGGTCCGAATTGTCGATTGTAGGGGCATTTTATACGGTAGGAAAGAAATTGGCGGAAGCATTGTTACAGCTTCATAGCGATCTTTTGTTACTCAGCTCTTTTGAATATCTTCGAACATATTATAGCACCGCTGATTATCGGCCGATGACGCATACACGTACAACAGAATCGATGTTAACCATTGCACTACATTTACCAACAGTTGTATGTTATCTGATCCAGTTGGTCCAGTGATGAGTGACCGAACTTTATATTGCGCAAGATCTCGTGCTAAAACACGTACAAAAAATCTAGCTCATGTTCAGACACGTAACGGACGAGAAGCGGTTATGTGAACATGCGCCCGATGTTGAGCCAAACAATTTACGTTTGCGACAAACAAGGGTTTTAAAAGAGTCACTGGCGTCGGTGATATCACGACTACATTAATAAAATTACCAGCGACACCATGGAGTAAATATTAGGGCTAGAATCATCTTCCAGGCAGGCGGTTTGATCTAAGACTCGATTCTTAAAGCCAACCAAATGGCGCTGTACTGACACAAAATGGTCCATAGACGTGTTTTCCATTTCGGTACGGACTGATGTTCCAAGACAATAAAGCTATTACCGATTGGAACCATCATCACCTGGTGGACCCCCCCCCACTGATAATTTTAATGTTTGTAGCCATATCAGTTTAGCTAAAATGTTCGTTGTATTACAGGATTGATTGATTTAATTTTTACGGCGCACCAGCACTGTTAGGCTATTTAGCGCCATACAAAAGATTATATCTTTGATCATATTAAAGTGGTACGAAACCAAACATTTGAAAGTAAAACGATAAAATGGTAACGGTGACATATAAATAAAACTTCCCGATCAACGGGGAGTGTAAATTGTGTATGATAATGAAAACAGATGAAAGGTAATTGGTGACAGTGCTGTTCATACAGATAATATAATTTAATATTATTTAATATTATGGTCACTCTGAAAACAGTCAGTCTTGATGATTCAGAATGAAATATGCAAGAACAATTGATGAGATGTCAAAGAAAACATTAGATAATATGTTTAAATTGAGTGTTATTGTAATCGGTAAAATCTTTTACAAATTTAGATACTTCATATCTGCTTTTTAACATAATTCGTTAAAATACGTTCAGCATGGCGTGCTCTGACAAACCTGAGAGTAGATAATAAAACGCAGTCCATGACAACGCACAGAGAAGCACAGTTAATAATAATAATAATAATAATAATAATAATAATAATAATAATGATAATAATAATACATAATAAGAAATCAACATACTCAGTCATAATAAAGCAGTAATGTTTGAGATTTTAAGCACATATATGATCCACCTCTAACAATTATTCTTCCTCCTGTTTCCTTTTTGTTTCTCCTGCCAGTGACGGTAGTCTTTTTTAAATATCTATATTGAATTCATAAAACTAAACATGTAAGAAATAGTGTTGCTTGTTTATTGTTGCTGTCCTTACTGAATTATTTTTCTCATAATTAGCATCCATCTATACAGTTGGAACTACGCATTCAACCACAACCTCTTTCTTTTATTCACTAGTCATTTTAAATTAACATTATTTCAGGTATTCACTCTACATATTCAAACACCTCATTTAGCTTAAATTCCAGTCAGATCCAATTAATATGGTTATCAACAGTTGAGGTAACGGTGCATTAAGGCTTCTTTTATTCGACATAGTGTCAAAAGCGATCAGCAGGAAAGAGTGTTGAATTTATGTATATGATACTTTTTGCACTGTCAGCGACACTATATCTTTCTTTCTTTCTCTCTGTCCCTGTCTTTCTGTCTGTCTCTCTCGATCGATAGATAGATATATACGGATAGAAAGATATTGTGTCGCTGACAGTGTTTGTCTATCGGTGTATGTGTCTGAATAGCCACATGAATATAAGTCTAATTTGTAAAGCGCAACATCTCAATTTATACATTTGATGAAATGTTTGAAAGAATTAAGATGCTTATCTACATGCTGCTGTCAGTCAGTCTCGATAGTGTACATAACCATCCAAAATCATAATATACAGATAAATACTGTCTATAATATAATTAATTTCGTACCGCCGACTGCTGCTTAAGTCAGATAATGGAAAACAGAACGCGACAGTACTGCAAGTGACAGGTGTAGTTGCATGAAGTAGTTCATTCTGAAAGAATATATTATTTCAAATATACCATTTAAATTGTATCATAATACCTATAAGACCTTAGAAAGTTTACTTGGTACATGAGAATTTAAATTCAGCTGGTAGGAACTACGACTCAATCGCTGTTATCAAAGTTTGATTTTGTTTTAACATCCTTTTTGACAAGATGCATTTGAAAAATTCGTCCCTGTCTACAATTATCTAAATTTTAGTTAAACGGTTGTTTCCCTCCTTTCCTCATCTCTCACTCCTTATATGTATATATCAATCAGTCCCTCCTTTAAATAATTTGTCCCTCATAAATGTTTGTTCCATCTATGTCACCTCAATTGTCACTATTTGGAACCTCACATAGTGTAGAAAGGTTATCTATTTGCAGACGAATGCCGCAAAACTTAATGGATAAAATGAATATTTTAAGATGTGCTAATATGATAATTGTACGAGCATTTGATATACTACTTGGCTAGTATTTACCATTTATAGTAACTTCCAAACTTTTAAATATGTGTAGCTTTTAATAAGCACGCCCCCTCCAACAACAAGGCAATAATTAAAATATTATAATGCTATTATACTTTTCACTCAATTAATATTACATAATACGAGTGGTACGATTCTTTTTTTCTCCGATTTATACTCTAATACAAACATAATGTTATGTTCAGAAATTATTCTTAATTCAGTAATTTGCCTGGAAACTGTACCACCATCATGCAGTTTATAAAATTACCTTATTATAGTGTTTAGTTCATGTGGTCCCTCAGACTGGGTCTCTTGAGTTTGTGCTGAAAGATGTTGACTGTTTCGTGGAAATAACATTCATTTGAATAATTATGCTAAAGCTGTGTATATCTTTTATAGTTAAAATAAGAAGCTTTATGAAAATAAGAATTAAGACAACTATAATCTTCTCATCGCTAATTATTTAAATGTATTTTATTTTAATGAAATGATTAATAATTAATACTTCCTCATTTACTTACATGATTAGCTAGAGCAATCATTAAGCCAGCAACTTAATATGTTAAATAAATTGCAAATGCAACAGAAACGCACGAGTAAGCTACATTTCAGCATGATTTATTATGATTTAATAATGTTTGTACTTTGTACTATAATTGTTGCAACAGGTGTGCATATGTATGATGTGTAAGAAAGAGAATCGTGGCAAGTAAGAATGCTATAGGTTGTGTTATAAGACATATATTGTTCTACTATGTAGTTAAGGCTGATATATGCATGTCTTAGTTTTTATGTTTCCGTGCTTTCTAATGCTTATAGTTAAAATACCGATGTCCTGGTAAAATATGTTTGAGACGTTATAATTAAAAAAGTGCAATTACTTACAGGATTTTCATTTTGGTTGTAATCTGGGTGACGAGAAATATGATCGGAGTGTACAGATTCACGTTCTATGCTTCCCCTCGACAATGGTATCGTCATGAAGGTTGGTTGATAGATTATAGCCTGAAAAATAAAATCAAAACTGTCTATCGTATTGTCGGAAGTCAGTTCATTAATAACAAATTGGGCATTTGTTGTTGTGACAATATTATGACTTCAATTATTATGTATATAATAAGTTGAGAATGATTTATATTACCAGTGGTGATACAACTGGTATCAGCGCTCTGTCCATATTGGAATTATTTTTTCCCATTTAGGAAATGTATATATCTCTACGTGTGACATTTTTCTATTGTTGTTTCAAATATCAAAATAATTGTCTCTGTAAATTATCGGTTTCTACTATCTTAAAGCGTGTTTACAATTTGTTAAGGTAGCAATAACAAATGGACAGAAAACAAACACAATTTATAAAATTTATGTTACAAGTATTGGATCATTTTACATGGATTTCCAGATAAGTTGTTATTTATTCAGCTTACATCACCTGTATATATTACATTATATGCGTCTTCCATTCCTTCTAAACTCCATGACAAATAACAAATGATGTAGGATAAAACTGGGGAATAAATATAATACAAAAGAATTTAAATGCCTTTTTGATCCTAATCAAAGTCATAATGATATTTGGAAACGATTTATCCGTGACAGAAAGATGAGTGTAAGTTGTTAGCTAAGGGACTATCGAACTTGTTCGAAGATAATGGATGGTTGTATCTGCAATGAAAACACAGGTAAACCAACAATCAAACATAAGAACATTTAGGACAGAAGGTAGATTAAAACATCCAATACAGGCAAAGAAGCAATTAATAAATTAAATACACAAACAAACATACATACAAGCAATAGAACATACAACAAACTGACCTCATCTCCGGTATGTGGATCCCTGTATACCCTGTGATTCCTGTTCATTTCCGGCAGACCGAAATCGTACACATATGTAGTGTTGTCAAAGTCGGGTTCATTCAACTGAGACATACGGACAGAAACGTGGGCAACACTGAGATTCGATCTAGAGAGACATATACAGCAGATGCAAAGTAGTGTACTTAATTGTAATACAATTGCAAAATCAACCATCTGTCTCACGTCCGTTCTAAGTCTTATAAATGCCTTGAACAGATGCGATATAATACCTCAGAGCAAATAGAATACTGTTTCGAATCCTGCTTTGACCAACTGGCCGTAATAAGTACCTACTTTGCACCATTTCACTCAATACGAGGTAAGAATTTATGAGTAACAACTGAAAAGTTTCCTTCCTAGTTCTGAACAAGTTATGTTCATTAGTAAGTTAGCATACTCAGAATATAAATATCTTAAGAGTTCGAAATGTTTGGCAATAGCATCAGCAGCTAATTTTAATGACGTGACTTGCTGCAATATGAAGCATTCCATCGTAACTCAATCAGACCAAGGTCATCACATCTGAGGACAACATGTCTAAAAGCAAGGTGATTGCGGCAGTTGCTTTTGCAAAGAATGTGATATTGCCGAAAATGTAGGACTTTTATAACATTTATGTTACGAATATGGAAAATTTAATATTATCAATTTCTGATGATTAGACATTAAACGAAAATGAATCACAAAATTAACACCCTTGCTTAGTTTAAATAAATCGATGAATGTTAACTTAGAAGGAAAAAAATGTTGATAATTATTCACTCATTATAGTTTAACAGCTTATTGTTTGCCGATTAGTCATGAAAACGTGGTGTGAAATAAAATAGTGTCAAAAGATACAAAGAGATTGAGCAATGGCGTGTATTTTGAGAGAGACCTAAAACATGATTTTAAGCCAATTGTTCTTCTCAGACTTTTGTACTTTCATGGTGCTCAGAAAATCCCATACGTTAATGCCGTCCACATCTCGTCATGGCTAATTATCACGCTCTTTAATCACATATTTCTACCACACGAAGTTCGTCCTCTGCCGAGAGAGAGCAACAAAATATTTGTAACGCATATTGTGCCAGAACTATTCACAATTTCAGAGCCCTTATATTCAATGTATATTTATCGTCTGTCCTTTCCCCAGGACCAAGGGAATGGTCCCAACATTATATCAATTTAAGGAGGGGATTGACTTAAGTACTAATAGACGGATATAACGGAGAAATGGACTGTATCACAACAGACACATGAAATGTGGGCGATACACATTATTGTTCACTTGATGTCCTTTCCTTAGTGACAAAATCTAGTATCATAAACTATATGTTTTGAAATTTGGCGAAATATGAAGTAAAACAATCTTAGGATGTGATTGTGTTTAAAGAAAGCAGCAAAGCCACGTGATATTTGCATCTCTCGTGTCAGGAAAAAAAATATTCCGGGGAAATTCTTGCTATATTAACACCATAGTTTGGGGTTTTGTGGTTTGAATGAAATAAACCTTATTGCTCTGGAGATAAAATACCTGAAACAACCAGTTGATGTAATTAGTATCATGGCAAGCGTGAAACAATTACAATGTATGATAACTTTCAATTTTTACAAACACTGATAGTATATTGGAGGAATAATATCATGTGTGTCGCTTCGCATGGGAAAATAAATAATCACATTGCAAGACAAAACAGCAGATTCTACCAGTATGTGTGTGAGAGTTCGCAGTTTAAAGTAGCTTTAAAAATGTTTCAGTCATATCACTATGATGCATGCAGTATAGCAGTTATATTGTTGTCTAGCACTGGGACATCATGGCGCAGACACGTAGAACGATGTCATACACAGTCACATTATCCTGACACCAGGCCGACCAGTCCGAACACTAACCTCTTAATACTGCGCACCAAGCGAGACAGCTTCTATTACCATTTGCATAAGTCTTTGGTATGACGCAGCCGGGGTTTGAACCCGCGACCTTCCGCATCCGAGGCGGAAGCTCTAACCACTTTGGCCTCCTGAGTGGTTGAGTTTATTAATATGCTGCCCATCCAGTATCCAATGAGTGCAATGTACCTTTCCTTTTTTCGCATTGGCTCCAGTTTCACCTTTGAATTAATTAAATATACATTAACATTGTATTCAAACACTTTTGTGTCTGTCAAGAGAGACATGTAATCGTACTACTCACTTGCCATCGTTTTGTGCATTGTTTTCCTTTCTCTGTATATTTATCTTTCTCAGGCACCTTATCAAGTGGACAACAATTAGAATCAACACAACTGCTCCTGCCGCAGAGCCAGCAATAATGGCATAGTCCTTGGCGGAGAGTGATAAAGACTGTACCTTCTTGATCCCCACCTCGCACCTGTCACCAGTGAAAAAATATTCGTCCGTATCATGACACATGGAAGATAAAAAATTGTGTAAATGTGAGAATGGTTCGCAAATGACACCCACATTTACCCATACATCTACTGTTTATAATTCTGTTTTGTTTTCTTTCGTATTTTATGAATTATAGTTTTACTTTTTTAAATGACCATATTTAAAACGAAATATTTACTACATGTCAAACATATATTTACATAACTTTAGTGCTGAGAAATGAGTGCTATTGATGACGGCACCTCACCATTTGTCATTTGTTTAAACAATTATGCTTAAGACTCTGCAGAAACCCCATTCTATTCTTGACCATATACGATTTGCTGTAAACGCCTTAGCTTTAGTTGAGAAGGAACAATCTGAAAAGACATTCAGTTTCTCCAATGAGTTTCTAACCAGCATAAAAACCTCTCTTTCTGCACATGTGGTAACGGATATTAGAAAGAGCAAGAAAATTGCATCCGTGAAAATGCATATATAATTTATTTTGTTATATTCAATAAAACTAAGCATGCAGGTAAAACGTAATACAACAAACTGCAAGGAATAAAGACGTACTTACTGACATCTTAGATTTGTATATTTGTAGTCAACATAACATTCGCCGCCGTTGGAACACTGAATTGAATTTGAATAGCATTTGTCCTGGCATAAAGCTGTTTCGCCATGTATTATACACTCGTATCCAACGTTGCAAGGATTCACAAGGAGATCACATATATTATGGCTATTGATATTAGTGACTACTGAAAAATAGATATAGCAATGGGTTGGCTGCCTTCAAGCTTTCCTTTCCATTACAAATTTTGCCTTGATATAATATAAATAAATATTACAATGAACATATTAGAATATCATGAATAATATATTTAAACATTTATTCTGTTTTTGATCCTGACCTTTTGACAACATGAAACTATAATATATTTCCACCAGTTCAAGTTTATAGTGGTAGATATTGCTCAATTTCATACCGAAAAAAATGGAAAAATGTCTCGTAGCTAACTAATATGAATCTAAATGAATAATGAATGATGAATAAATCTGGAAATTTGACGTATGAATAAATCTGGAAATTTGACGTATGAATAAATCTGGAAATTTGACGTATGAATAAATCTGGAAATTTGACGTAAATCCGGTATTTTTTTCATCTGACAGGATTTTATAGAGATATAGTTTTCCAGGATATTGGAAGATAGAAAGAAAAGACTGAAAGCTAAGTATGTGTTAACACTTACGGAACGCCAGCTGGGATGTCATATTTATTAACATTGCTGTTATGTTGACTGAATCAATCTATATTTTTATGTTTTGTAGTTTCGCCAGAACGGTATCGTTGATAAATGTTAATGATTGTATTAGATTATGTTGATCAGCACTATTCAGCACAACATCATAGTCGATACTGCCATTTCTGAAAACGAAAATCAAATGAACATTAGGTGTGTGAAAGTATTGGAGGACATATTCTATACATCACGCATCGTCAGTGTTGGCCTATTAAAGTGAGAGAAGGATATAGCTTTGATTAAAGAGTTTGCTTCTGCTATATATAATTAACTTTTGTTACAGTGAAGTTTATGAAAATATTCGTTCCATATAATAATTCTTCTGATCTCTGTTACTTCCGTTTCTGCAATTCACGATATATACAACGAACGGTGCTGATGCATGAGCAGAAATAGCTTATAGCAATGTCACTGCAATGAACATATTCGAGTTTTTGTTGTTTTGTTTATCCGTCGGGATGGGATATGAACTGATTGTCCGTTCTGCAGATATACTTGATTGTTTATTAGGACTTGTACCAAAACTAACGGAGCACCTACGCATTATGAGAGGTAAACACAAAACAAAAACATCATACGGTCATTCAAATGAATAGCGACTATAGAAACTATCTGCAGCAATAGAACCCACCTGAAACGTATATGGTCGATGCCTTCCAGTCCTGGCGTACCAATAAATGTGTCCATTAGCTTAAAAAGTAAAATCGAACATTGTGCAGGAATATATCAGTCCTTTACACTTGAAAATGTTAATATCTCAAGTCAAAAGAAATCTAAGTAAATGTATGAAAATTAATAAACTTTTAATATAAAGATGTTAAAAGTTCAAGAAGGTCTTGTTTAGAAAATCATATCCTAATGACAGTTATTTTTTGCCAGTGCTTGTTTTATTTACTCAAACCATCTTGAGTACATTGATATTAGTATTAATGCCCACATGACCCTTTCATCTGATAGAATCAGTATAACAAATCTTTATAAATGTAAAAGTGTCATTAATCGATATTTCGTGCAATGGGCATATGTTTACCTCATTAGTCGTTGAAAGGACCATATGTTAATTACTCCATAATTTTGTCTTTATTCATTGTGATATTCTATTTTACCAATGTATTATTTGAAAGACACTCTAGTCCTTTACGGGAATCATGTCATTTATTTTGATTTCTTTCTCACTTTGGTCTGTAAAGCTATGACTTGAAAGGGAAATATGAAGAAATGTCCAGAACTCCCATGACTTGAAGTTACATCATATTCATATGGGTGCAAAGATAATGTGAAGCAAATAAGAAATCACACCTAAGAATGGTTGCAAATAGGCCGTTATACAAAAATTGTTAGTTCTTCATCACAAAGAAAAATCATCGCCGTTTTCTTTTAGAAAAGATTCATTTTTTCAAATATAATGCACTGTACAATATTTATCCCCAAACTTTTTCGTAAACCACCTTCACATGCAAACTTTTTTGAAAGCAGTTCTCGAGGGGAATGTATGATCGATGACCGTATTTCACCTGCCTGTGCGCAGTATTTGTTCCATATTATATAGTAATGATCCCCACACCCATCCATTATGACGCCACCCCAATTATCATCTAAGTCAACCCAATACATATCATCAAATCTTTCCGAAAAGCCAATATAATGTATCAATGAATTTATACCAACGTGTGTGTGTGTGTGTTTTGTAAGTGTATATCATAAAATTGGATATTAGATATTTTCCGTTATACTACATCTGCACAACAACTTCCGTCCCATGTCCTTGGAATCATTCCCGCACGTAAATTTTATCAAAATCTTGGTGGGGTAAACAAGTGTTTGCAGCTTTAAATCATAATCAATATTATCACAAAAATTGTTATTGCTTGAATGAGATTAAGTAAGCTCATTACATATTGTGCATCAGTCCTTGTAATGCTTCTGTCAGCAAATTCACACATTGGCTATATAAGTTTAAAACACACACACATACACACATATATATTCTAGAACAGTTACATCTACAGACTGTTACTGTACACATGTAGGAGGACTTTGTTGGTAGATAGATTTGTCTATTTAGTTTCGGACAATATTAATTTTCATTCAAAATGTTCAATAAAGGAAAACTGTTATTCTGAGTGAAAGTGACGATCAAGAATTAAAAGGAAACACAATGATAATATAGTGTGAGCAAATTTGATGAAAATACAAATTATGAAAACAAAAAAAGACTTATAATCCGTCTTAATGCTTTGTCTCAAAACTCAGTAAATATGTAAGAGGTCATTCTTCTAACAATATCTTAAGTCATTCAAATGTAGCATTTAAATGCAAAATAAATTTCAAGAAATCATTTGTTTCATTAACTGTCAAAAACTAATAAATTCTTTCATGCCAAAACTGTAAAGCAAGGAGTTCGTATGCGTGACAAGAACATTAAAGATGGTACGTTCTAGGCTATGGGGAAATATAATAATAAAAGCCAGAAGGCGAAATATCTAACCAAATCGTTACACTAAAACAATTGGTAGATCGGTATTAGTAGTATTATACTGCTACATGTGGGCA
>JAECUM010065724.1:0-15504 GCA_016617855.1 Megalonaias nervosa | reverse complement strand
GATCACCATATCGTCAAGAGGAAAGAGGGCGATATAGTTTGTATGAAACTGATGGATACGGCCGCTCACCGCTGACTGGCGACGGTAGGGTCAATATGTCAGCGTCAGTCATTATGAGTCTTCGAACTGGAGGAACTTGATTTCTTGTTTCCAGGATAATTCTATCTTCTAGATTAGACTGTTGTCTTCTGGTTTTGGGCTGAATTCTATATTGAATCCTTAACTAGAAAATTCTCTTGTCAGTACTCCTACAATCATCTGTCCTAAATCAGTGCGACTTATTTTTAAGAACGCACGGAGAACGTAGGTAGGTAAGTTGGTGGCGCAGGTCGATAAGTTGCTAGCGTAGGTCAGTAAGTTGGTGGCGCAGATCCTGATCTGCATCCTCCGAACTTCTTCAGTCTTCCCTCTAAAGGGTAAAGCTGTCCCAAACGGGCCATCCTTAAAGCCAGGCTCTTGAGTGGCTTAACGGCTGCGTAACATGGGGCATGCGTCACGCTTGACCAAAGCCAAAACTTTCGGAAGATGTCAGCGCATTTGCCATAGCGTGATGCACTGCACTGTTGATTAATGTAGCAATTAGGGCTGTCGCTTCCCAGGCAAGATCTTTTCCTGAATTTTCTGCCAGTCAGATAATGGTTAATAATGCTAAGTCAAGAAAAGAGCAAGTGACATCTGCATTACTAACCAGCTTTGGATGTAGCCAGATAAATGCCCACTTTATAGAAAATTTTCTTGGTTATGTGTACTGTTTATTGCTACGACGTTGCCAAAGAAGGTGCTTGAAAGTGTCTTTGCACCACCAGTACGAAAGGGAAACTTGTACGTAGCTTCAGTAATGGACTAATGCGACCCGAAAAACGCTAGTCAATCTCATATTTTTTTAGGTTGAGGACGTATCCACAAAGACGGCGTTTCTTCATTGTGATCTAAGTCTATCTGCACCATAAACAGTATGCGCCCTAACATTTAAGACCTAATGCCATGCCCTGACATGCGAGGGATTTACGTCCACTGGGCTGCCTAAAACTAAAGCAACATTAACCCAAAGCGTCAGAAATTCCTGTGGGAGATAGGGATGGAAAATTAGCAAAGTTTGGCTAAATATTATCAATTGCTCGGTCATTTTCTGTGAAAGACAATCTATCTGTTCAATTTATTGGAACCCTCATATAAATCATCCTACAGTTCTGCTAATGTGATCGTCACCTCTTGATGCTCTAATTTATGTGATGGCTGACACCGGTCGAGTCCCACAGAAGGCTCATAAGAGATATTGATTTTGGGTGGAGAGTTTGGCATCCTCTCGTTGCGATACTTAGTTCTGTTACTATTTTTGTAACCTTGTCGACCAAACATATTTAAAGGGGGTCGTACACATCCTGCGTGTTAGAACAAAGGTACGTCTTGTGTTGCACAGGCACAGATAACTGTTGACTTCTCTAGATTTGATTTTTTAAAAATAAATTTGGTGCCTTTAGTAGCCATTCACACTATAAGACAAAACATTCAAGACAATTAATGCAAAATATTATACATTGCAGAGCGTAAATAATATGCAACTAAACACCACCTGCTAACAGGTCATATAACAGTTGCATTGCCGTGCTAAGTGAATAAAACATGCACAACGATAGAGTGGTAGCGGTTTTAGTATAGTGAATCTAAAAGGATAGGTCTATAATTGGCAAAGGCATCCAAAATGTTCGAGAAAATATAAACGTAATGAGTATCACCTAAATAGTGATGATCGGGAAACACATTTTTTCCAAATTCGGCAGTAGCTGCTGATAAAATCTTAGAATATATTTTTGAATGTACAATTGGTGATTTATGTGTGTTTCAACATGACTACGAATTTTACAAACTGGGATTACATCGTGGTGGCAACAACAGGTAATGGGAAAATGCTATTGCTCATTGGCTATATGAAATAAACTTGGAAAGACGATTTTAATCTATGTAGCAGGGCTGTATTAAGGATGTAATAGGCATATATTCTAACTTATCTGAAGTGGAACATTAAACAGCATGCATGCAACAAGCTTTATCGATAATGTCTCAAACGTTCACGAGAGTGTACAAATGATTTCTAGGATCCAACTCCTACTTATATTTAGCTTACTCACTTAAATATTATGTTATTGCTGAACATCAAACAATGGTGTCAACTGATGAAATGAATACTTAAATATATGTGGTTGCTGATCTTTCTTCGCTTTACATACAAATCATTAATAGTCGAAGAAAATAGCTAGATTGAATCAAAGTATTTGGTATCTTGATTTTAGTTCAATATTTTCGGACAGCATCGGATACGTTCTAACCGTTCTGGAATCGATTAGTTTTTGGAGAGTAAATTCACCACACAGATGAAAACATTATTGTAAAATTTGGAATTGAACAATGATTACAGATGAAAAGGTGAAAATGGAGTATAATGTTAGTGGTGACAGCATCTTCTTCTTAAACTAGTGTCAGGGACACCAAAGTGTTTGGAGTAGTTGAATATAATACCCATTTACAGAAGAGAAAAGGCTCCTTCAGGATAAGAACAAACCACACCATTAATACCGAGATTACAAAGAATGTATTCCAAAGATTGGCGAACGATATATGATGGTAAGATAAAATTTCGTATAAGGCAGAAAAACACATGAATGTAAATTATGTAGAAAATAATTATTATGACAAAGATAGTCAGATATTCTATCCCATGTTCAGACGTTCAATGAATACAGGAATTACAACATTGTGGATTAAGGACAGGAAGCTTGTGTGAAAAATGTCCTAGTTAGAAACAACACATATCAATAGAATACAATCATCAGAAGACCCTCTTCAACATATACTTTAACCTTTATGAATTTCCAACGTTTCGTTAATCTTTTAAAATTTACAAATGGTATCAGATATATATCAAAGTGAGGCATTCATATGGCTGATTAAAACAGACCTACATTATATATTAGATTACCACTTGTTTTAAGTGTAGATTTCTTCTCTATACATGCTTTATCATTTTCTTTCTGAACTGCTTTGATTCGAACTTGTGAAAATGTATTAGATGATTGAGTTTTACTGTGAATATAGCTTAATAATGTTATGTGTATTTAAAAACATCAAACAAATAGTGTATTAGCAGCAGGGAGGGCGACTCCAAAACTTTTGTAGCACGGTTTTTCGCAAAAATAAAGCTTCCTACAAAAATGAAAATACAAGGTCAATAACGTCAAACCGTAGCCTCTAACCGACCGAGAAGTCTTTAATTTGATTAGCTCATTTTGTTATTGTATCTTTTGATGTTTGTATTTTCAGATTTCTATGCGGTGCTCGTTTACGTACCCGGACACTCAATGTTTGCCGTCTGCCTCCCTGCTGCTGTGTCTCTCAACCAAAAATTGTATCGAGACCAATGCGATATCGCGACCGAGGATCATGTAAATTTATCGTGATAAATCCGTATGGGGTAGATTGCGATTTTGAAAAGAAGTTTCTTAATTTAGTCATATCCAAAGATTTTGATGTTTAATCGGTTAGCAGCATCAAGTAAATCAAAATTGGACATAGGAAGCATCAACGAAGTGACCCGCGCAGTCTTAGAAATGTCCCCGTGGATTGACCGTACCATGAATGAAGGGTTCCTGCCAGTCGTAGACTTTTCCCTTTACTTTTGAGCGTTTCTAGTCCGTGACCTGTTGATTTCTTTATTGACATCCCAGCGACAGTTCCAACAGCACCAAGTGCCGCTGCTTTTGCAACAAATGGGGCTGCAGCGGCTATCAACGCTGGCATAGCTGCAAGAAGTGGAAATATACCACCAGTATTGGCAGTGTCTTTAATGGCACCCGCAGATAGATTGAGTCGTACGCCGGTCTTTGATCGTTTGGTGTCATTGAAGTGCTTGAGCTGACGTTCAGGCAGTGATAGCTTATTTGGACCTCCTGTGAACTGTTCTTATTACAGCGATTTTTTTTTTATTCCACAGTTCCCTTTTGATACTGATTATAGCTTTTTAATCTGACCAGGAGTCAGAGTAACACTAACATGATTAGATGACATTATAATATCATAAGCGATTTAATTACATGTTTTCCACTGGGGCATCAATGACTCATTCATCCGCAATACCTTCAAGCAACATTGTTTGGTCTGAGAGTATAACAGCGATTGCTTCTTAACCACCAGCGGGCAGTCGAGCTACACGAGCTCGGAAGTGTTTATAAAAAACTGATTGTCTGAACAAATCCAAGTGTTCCAGTGAGAACTAATAGATCGGATGTAATGATATGAAATCACTCTGAGATATCTGTAAACCAGAATCAACGTTCTGATCACGCCCCATAAATGTCACCAACCGATGATAAGCAAGTGCAACATGATTATTGTGAAAATTCAGCAACACTTCTACAGAAAGTTCTTCATGACCGTTTATCCTCAAGGAAACTTCATTAACCCCAAACGTGTCAAACACCATTGGATTTCGTTCCTGCGAATCTACTCTGGTATTTTCCTGAAGCGCAATGAATATATGTCGCGGTGCTGACACCCCCAGCTGTGATGCTATCTGCCATGTGAATAATCCAGCAACATTACTTTGAATACTGTCTGTGGTCATCGTCAACCATGATAATTATGATTTACTACATTGATCCATAAAAGAAAGTAACCGTTGTTCTTCGGCAAGTGTTGGAGTCATTACTGGCATCCACAACGAACGTTTCGTCAGTATTACTTTACCCACATTAACGGCAGCATCACGCCATATTGCATCATTGTAGATGGCTTTTCTAACAAGAACCACTGTGTATATAGTGCCAAATAGAACTATTCTAACGTTTTGACAGAATCCAAAGATATGTGACAGTGAAATAGCACATGAAAATTCTTCATCGCCGATTAACATTGTTCGACACGATGCAAATCGCAAGTTGAAGTTTCCATTCATTGATGCAGCTTCATTTTCAGCTGCATTTAGTGTTTCGTTTCTGCTTTCTGGATGATCAGTTGTATCCTTTGCAAACATCATTGATGGACCAGCTGATCTCGAGTAATCATCGCTGTATCTTGCAAGGCCAAGTATAGTCGTGACGACCTGGAGTTTGTTCGGTTCACTCCATTCATTTGGACTTGTGACAAAACGTTTAGGATTATGTTGGATTAATTCACAATGCCGTTAAGTTCTTCATACATTTTCATTTCATTTTATAACTTAAATTAATTGTTTTATAAAACTTTTTATTATTTGCTTCCTTTTCTTACTTAGTTTAAGACAAAAGAGTTGCAGCACTAAACAACATTAGGAGTATTGGCCTCAACACTTCGAAAGTCCTTGCTTGTGCATTGTTCAACTTACACACCACATGAGCCTATTCATATTTAGTTATGACCCGTTGCAGGTTCCTTGCATCATGCTTTGTAATGCTTGATCAAGTGTTGCCGAACAGCAGAGAGGAAGAACACTACAACTTTTTTAGAGGGCTCCGTTTGCAAAAATAAGGGTTCTACGAAGACTAAAAATAAGGTAAATAACCTCAAACCGAAGCCGTTAACCGAACATATATCCATACAAGGGGAAACAGACCCAATTAGCTTGTTTGTTACCCCGCGCTGACTATTTTTTTCAAATTTTAGGCGTGTTCATTTGCGACGCGCACACACACGTGTTGTCGTCAGCCTCTCTGCTGCTGGTAATTAAATCATTATTATATCAAAAATGATTGGTGAAGTTCACTCGGCAAGGTTAGCTCTAGAGCGACTAGAGGCAATCAAAAAATATATACCCGTGGGAGATTATGTTAAACAAAATCTACAGGCGCGTCAAGATCTCACAGAAGGATTTGCAGAAGCAGCAGAAGAACTGTTTAAATCTATTACAAAAGGTCTTTTTCCCGAGTTGGAACAAACCGCTGAAACAACTGGAATAATAGCAGAGCGAGCTAAGAAAAAAAAAAAATTATGCAAGAACTTCCAGGTAATATATCTGCGGCTCAGCCACAATGACAAGAATAAGTACAAGAAGAAGTACTTGAAGATATTGACAAACTCGTGCTGAAGAAAAAGGCGATACAAAGGATCGTATACCAGGACGAGCAAGAGCTAGAGTTATGCTGATTGATAAATTTACCGTAGAAAATGTTAATGATATTAGTAGATCCAAAAATATAAAACACTTAGCTGAGAGTAACGGGAAAAGTTATGATAATAGAGAACAGTTTCTGAAACGAGAATACCATGGCCGTCGTATAAACAATGATGACTGGAACAAATGGATATATTGCATACACTACGGAGTTGATCAGGTAAGTATTGCCGATTAAACTTATATGAATTTTGACGATGAAATAAAAAATATCTCTCACAAGAACAAAAAATATTAGTCTAATAACAAGTGAGAAGAAAGAAAAACCACAACCGCAACAACAACTAGGACGTCTAGTAGAACAACAAATACAACAAATACAACAAGCACGACGACGAGGACAACCATCACCTGACTCCGATGCAACTGGAATTGGTATTGCTACTCAAGGAAGTGGTCTTATTAGTTCATGTCCCGAAAACATCCTTGCTGATGTTGGTCGACTAGAAATTTTAATCGGAGGAAAAGGAGCAAGTAATAATTCCCCGGAAATCATCAACGAGATAACATCAATTTGTCAACGATTATTTACATGTGGTGTCATGGTCATTAATGTTTAATGAGCCCTCATCGATGAAATTATCGACGATTACCACATTTATTAAACAGTTAAATACAATAACTATAATCAAATGATTATACATAAAATTCAATGTGCCCCTACCATGGTCAGGGTGATAAATTCAAGATTACCAATCTATAAAGCGTTGGACTTGGTGATGTTTTTTTTCAGGGTTTATTTGCAAGGTTAGCTCCAAAAGCAAAACAATTAGGTATGAAAGCTATCGATGTTGTTCGTTGTAAAGGAATTGGTGCTATCGGCGACGTTGCTGGTAAAGCATTCTCGGCAATCCGAGATAGACTAGCACGATTGACACGACGAAATCCGCAGTCAGTAAAATTACACAGCACTGAAGTTATGCCTGCAAATGTTAGTAAAATAATAAATCAAGCTGCAAATCAAAAGCTAGCAGAATTAGCTAGTGTACCACTATCAGAAAAAGACAAAATTATAACCGCTAGTCTGGTAGAAGGAAGCGGTCTTCGTGTTAGACGAACACGATAATAATAAAGATGTTTAAGCGTGTATCTGATCCCTCATTTGACATGGACGCACCAGTACTCAAAGATGAGTCTGTGCGTGGTTATCAATATTATTCTTATGACGCACGTGTACCTAATGAACGTGCGCGAATTGAACTACAAGTTCATGACACAAGCAGGTATTTTCTGCCAGCTGAGGCATTTCTTGAAATCAAAGGTAAACTCATAAGAACAGATGATACCGGCTACGGAGTTGGTGATCTAGTTGGTTTTGTCAACAATGGCAACATGGTGTTATTCCAAGGTGCAGTATACGTCATTGATGGACGAGAAATTAAAGTTTGCCACAACGACATTGACGTTGCTACAACTATACTCGGTCTTGCGCCATACAGCAATGATTACTCAAGATGAGCTGGTCTATCAATGATGTTTGTCAAGGACACAACTGATCATCCAGAAAGCAGAAATGTAACGCTGAACGCAGCTGGGGACACAGTTACATCGATGAACGAAAATTTCAACTTGGGGTTTGCAACACGTCGAGCAATGACGAGCGATGATGAAAGTGTTTCATGTGCGATTCCACTCGCACATATTTTTGGATTTTGCAGAAATGTTAGAAAGGTTCGGAGCAAAACATACAACTGTACTTGTAAGAAAAATTTCCGGCTATGATGCAATCTAGCACGCTGAAGGAGCTATTCCAGCCGCAACAGTAGCGCTTCATGGAAAAGTAAAACTGATTAAACGTTCGCTGTGGATGCCAAAAATGATTCCATCGTTGACCGAAGAACAAAAATTGCTTTCTTTTATGAATTAATTCGACGATATCATGGTTGACGATGACCACAGAGTCAATTCTTAGTAACATCAACGGGTTATTTACATGGCAAATAGCATCACAGCAAGGTGTTTCTGCGCCCCGACGTATATTTGTTGCGTTTCAAGATGCTGCACGAGTAAATAATCAATTGCGTAGTATACTTATATTTGACAAACTCGGAGTTACAAACGTTTCACTGCGGATAAATGGACATCAAGAACTAGGGGAGGATATATTATTGGATTTTAATCAAAATCAAGTTGCAAGTGCATATCATCGTTTAATGACATTCATGGGACGCGACCAAAATATCGATACCGGGTTACAAATATCTCAGCGGGATTTTACAACGCTGTATCCGATATACTATTTTTCACTGGAACATTTAGATTTATTCAGACAATCAGTCGTTGATATACATTTTCGAGGTCGCGTAAACCAACCAGGTGCTATTGCCAATTACAGAGCATTCGGGGTTATATTGTCTGATAAAATAATGCTACTAGAAGGTTTTGGTGGTCGTATGAGAGTCTTTGATGCCCCAGTCGAAAACATATAATTGTTAATTTAAAAGTCAGAATAATAATTATAAATGTCATATTATAATGTTAGTGTTAGTCTGACTCCTGGTCAGATTAAAAAAAAATTACAATCAGCGTCCAAAGATAACTGTGGAACAATAATATCGTAAAAATAAGGACAAATCTCAGGTGGTCCAAATAAATTATCGCTGACAGAACGTCAACTAAAGCATTTTAACGATGCTAAAAAATCAAAAACCGGATTGCGACTTAATCTTTCAACGATGCTATTAAAACCGGTGGAATATTTCCACTACTCGCGATTATTCAGGAGATAATTGCAGCGGCTGCTCCATCTGTTGCAAAACATCTGTGTTAGGTGCTGTTGGAACTTCTATTGGAATGGCATTAAAGAAAGCTACAGGGAAGGGTATAAAAAGATCTAAAAAAAATGGAAATGGTCTGAGATTACTAGGGACGCTACCCTGGTACGGTCGCGGTCTAAGATTGCCAGGAACGATACCTCGCTGATTCTTCCGATGTCAAATTTTGATTTACTTGATGAGCAGCATCAAGTAAACACATTAAAAAACATTTTTAAAAATTTCAGAGGTGTTTTTATTCGTGACAGTTTCAGCGTAAACCAAACCGCGTTGAAACTGGTATTATAAATCTCGATCAGTCCACCAGCACAGCTACACATTGGGTTGCATACGCGATTGATCCACATGGAATTGTTTATTTTGATTCGTACGGGTTAGCATCACCAAAAGAATTTATCGAATACGTGAGTAACATGCAAATTCCAGTTTCGTATTCAACGTTACCAACACAAAAAGTAATCGCCTCACCAATATGTGGCCGTGCAGCACTTGCTGTACTTGACGCGATTTCAAAATCATCAGTGTCACCTCATGAAGTTGTGCACGAGTACACTGTTAAACGTTTTAAATAACTATTATATTGTATAATGGTAGATATGTACGGAAGATCAGCTGAAACTAAAACCAAACAAAAACCAGGTGAAGATTTACTCAAACAAGTAACAAAAAAGATCAGTGACGAAATATCTGATCTACTCAATCTTGCCAACGTTGATCCTGGTGAACTTGTAGCATTTGAAGACCGTGAAGGAAAATTAAAAACGAGTTATATTTCAATCAACGATATTATTGTTCGTGCCGCTAAAGGAACACGAAAAGGTCTCGTTGCCGTGTATGACCAGGAATGAAATCTTGTCCCTAGTGCAGTTACTCCGTCGTCGAACCGAAATAGTATTTCCGAACGAGTTTAAAGACCGGAGATACAATGGATGGACACATCAACATGAATAACACTAAAATTACCAACGTGGGAGAACCAACAGATAATCTCGACGCTGCAACAAAAAATACGTCGACGATAACAACATCCTGATGACAACTTCGTTGTCGACGATCAATGATGGAATGACCACATTTAGAACAGAATTTTATAATCACGTACAAGCGTTTCTGAATTTTCGTAGGAACTTAAACAAAACCATTGAAGAATTTGTTTGGAAAAGCAGTAGTTGTTGACATAAAAGTTGCCGACGTAAACACAAGACACAACGATATAACCAGTGGAATTCCTAATGTCGTTTAAAAAACTAATCTGATTAAAATTCCTCAGGCGCAGGTCAACAATATCGTATACATAGTATCATCAGGATCATCAACTTGGACACTGCGCGATAACACTATCAAACACACCGAGACGGTTACTGGTGTGTACAGGCTGTCTGTGTTCAGCTCTGCAAAATTCATGATATCTACTACATATCCATGGCGTCATTCAACCGATAATTTTTTCTGGAACTGTATCTGTAGTGTTAAATAAGGATACCGAAGAAACGTTTATACTGGAACCATCTGATAAACCGCAGCGTCTTACTGGTGGTGTCTTGAATTCGTTTGATTGATTACTTAATATAGTATAATGATGGACGCCAACCAACCCAGATGCATTCAAGTATGTGAGTGTCAAACCAAACTAAAAAATATCATCGACAAGTACAGCGCAGAAGTAAAAAAAATATCGCCGACACGCAGTTGTCATCGACGTAGTTGTTTATTCGGCATCTGCGATCATTGCGTCGTCTGGTGTAATTTTGTCCGAGATAACTATGACGTCACTGGCAGTTGCAATAATTTGTATTTCATCCACGACAACAATCGCTGATATTCTTAATATTATTGCAAAAAAATATCGACGTGTACAAACGCAAAATTACACGAGTACACGTTAAAACTGCACTCGGCAACGTTAGCGTACTCGAAGTTATCATCGTTGATTTCGTTGTGCCTCAACGACGGCATAATTACCGACGACGAGCTTACATAAATAATTAAGATTTACAACGAGGCATTAGACAAAATTCCTGATTGTTTGCAAAATAATTAAAATCTTAATTTAATAACAATAATAATGTCGTCAGCGATGGAGCTGCTACAACAGATCATCACCAATACAGCACCGCTGAAAACAACGATGATATCAACCAGTTCAATTAATCCTGAATTTAGAGTTGTTTTTCCAACTGCAATTCCAGCAAAAGAAATAGCATTAGGACAATTACGAGTTTATTATAGCTGGCCAAATATCAGATCAAAATCATTCGGTGGATTACAACCAAACAACTCAGTATTTGCAAATAAAAATAAACCAGATGGAAATCCTGACTGGCAAGTAATCAGTATACCTACAGGCAGTTATCAAATCGAAGAGAGCAACGAAGAATTTCAACGTAGAATTAAATCTATAACTGCAAATGTCTCTAAGATAACTATCACGGCTCACGAACCAAAGTTGTCATCCGCGATTGAAATATATTCACCGGATTACGTCGTAGACATTTTTCAGTCTTCGATCAGATCTGTACTTGGGTGGCCTGAGATTCTGCCGCCGGCGTCAGCGACGCTGCCACCAGAACCAAACCAATATGAATTTGTTACAAAAGAAAGAATATATTCAAAACATTTCAGTTATGAAAATCCCCTACGTGTATATACAGACGTTGAAACCGGTCAGGTTTTAATCACCGTAGAATATGATAAAGTAAAACGTCATATAGAAACTAGATATCTAGTTGAACTCAGTGAAGGATTACCTGTTAGCAGAAATTATTTAAAATCTTACTCGGACGATATCAAGTCTGAACATGCAAGATTTTTGAATGATCGAAAAAATTTATATTTAAATATAGCAAATATTTATTCTGAGGATACAAAACAACAAATCATCGAAACAATAAAGATCTTAAATACAATTTCCTATAATCTTCAGGACGCCAATACAGACATTTGAAGTTACTAAATATTTTAATATAACCAAACAACAATTGCAGAAAATTATTTTCCCAGGATTTGATAATACTGAACTAAAAAATCAGTCAATGATGTAATCAGTGAAAACTTTCCAAAAGCTATGGAGGCATGGAGAAAAATAACTCGACCACCAAATATCCTCCAATACAAAAACAATCCACACGGCGAAGGCAGACATGTTTTTCAGGAAATTGTAAATATAACACTTACGATCGCAATCAATCTAGTTTGTGACGTTATCGATAGCGTAGATTTACAAAAATGTAATCAAGCTCAGCAAGGATACATTTTATACACATTTACCCCTCAAGTCCACCCCCACCCTCACCCCACCCCCCAGGGTATTTAATTGTATCAGAGCCGATCAACGTTGTTTATCTACGTGTGCATAAACCGCTGTTATCAAGAATAAATATTAAGCTTTCTGATCAGTCTGAACACCTTTGGGATTTACGTGCAGAAGAATTGGGTGTAAATCTGTATGTGAGATCGTAGATCATGCATTCATGGATCTCGCTTTCGTGGAACAAAAAAGAAAAAGGAATAAATATTATTATCAGAAAATAAATATTATTATCAGGATAAAAAATAAATAATCTGATTCTGAGTAGAATATTTATGATGGGATACTTTGGTCATTTTGTTTGTTTTTTGTGTTATTATCAGAGCAAAAAAAAAAAATAATAATAATAATAATAATAATAATAATAATAATAATAATAATAATAATAATAATAATAATAATAATAGAAATAATAATAATAATAATAATAATAATAATAATAATGATAATAATAAATATTATTATTATTATTATTATTATTATTATTATTATTATTATTATTATTATTATTATTATCTGATTCTGAATAAATATTTTTTACCATATTTTAGCTCGTACCACAGTCACAGTGACAGAGCCAGTTTCGTCGTCGTCACTTTCATTTTCACTTATACTATGGGACGAGTAACACTCGTCGCTGTCTTTCGCCAGTAACTCTTCCGCGGCTTTACTCACTGTCATAATCTCGTTCAGTTGTCTTATACGAGCATTTACTTTCGTTTTTGTTTGGTACTCGTGAGATAATTTTGACCTAATTTTTTCGACTGAACTTGCCAGAGGAATACATAATTTTACCCGATCATCTGCAACTGTAGCCAACGACTACAACATTGCCTGCTGAATCAACTTTACAAATCTCTAATCGGATGGTAGTGTACCTGTTCTCGGATTTTCGAAATTGTAATGATTCAAAATCACACATAATTTTTTTCAGGATGACGTCCATCAGAAATTTTTATACCGTCATGTTGCAATTGCCTAATGGCAACAATAACAGCATTAATATTTTCTTGATTAATTATATAACGAATGATTATTTAAAACAAAACTAAAAATATTTCTGAATCAGAAATAATATAATATCAAAATATTTCTGAATAAAAAATAAAAATAAAAATCTGAATCGGAATTAATAATAATATTAATAATAATAATATTAATAATAATAGTAATAATAATAATAATAATAACACAAATCTGAATCAGATTTAATATTATGATAATAATAAAAATCTGAATCAGAATTAATATAATAATAAAAATAAAAACTGAAACAGAATTAATATAATGATAATACAAATCTGAATCAGAATAATAATAATAATAATAATAATAATAATAATAATAATAATAATAATAATAATAATAATAATAGTCTGAATCAGAATTATAATAATAATATTAATAATAATAATAATAATAATAATAATAATAATAATAATAATAATAATATAAATATAATAATAATCTGAATCAGAATTAATATAATAATTATAATAATAATAATAATAATAATAATAATAATAATAATAATAATAATCTGAATCAGAATTAATATAATAATGTAATAATAATACTAATGATAATAATAATAATAATAATAATAATAATAATAATAATAATAATAATATTAATAATAATAATAGTAATAATCTGAATCAGAATTAAGATAATAATACAAATAATAATCTGAATCAAAATTGATATAATAATACAAATAATAATCTGAATCAGAATTAATATAATAATGATAATAAAAATCTGAATCATAATAATGTTAATATAAGTAAAAAATATAAAACAAATTCTGAATGAGAATAATATTAGTAAATATAAAAAATATAAAAAATCTGAATCAAAAAAAAAAAAAACATTCCTCAACGATGACTATTTTTTTCAGACGACACAAACTCATGATTTGATTTCTGATTTTTTTATTGTGTTTTATTATATGGACAGCACAGATACATATGCTTACATGGACGGCACATATACATATTGTAGCGTATTTACAGCAATTATGTACAAGGATAGTTGCGTATTTACAGCAATACCCACCCCTCAGATTGTCAAACGATATTTGTAAGTATTGGACGGCACAACACACAACGGGGCCTTATCTACGTTCAACTCATAATGCAAACTCTCCCCCCCCCCATAATCAACCCCGGGGAGTGCAAAATTGTACCCACCACGTGGTGACATGGTGGGATAAGCGGAGTTTTTTCTGTTAAAGTTCGAGGGCTGGCGGAGCCCTAATTATAAAGAAAAATTTAACATCATACCTTCCCATCGACAATGCGTCTGCCATGGGCATCGAACCCCAGGCCTCAGTATCAGAATCCAACGTTCTTAATACTGTACCATGTACCTATGCGCTAGCATAGGTAACTTAGGTAAACTGCAGTGATAATCTTACACACACGTTTCAGCTGAATAAAATGCAGTGTGATTTCACATACGTTTCAGATAAAAAAAAACTGTAGTGTGATTTCACACACATTTTAACTGAATACAACGTGGACATAAAATACCGCCGGATTTATTTGAAACAGATGTTGTGTGATGTCAGATCTAAAAATAACTTACCTGGAATTTGCACGGACAACATTGAAAATATAAAAGTAACTTACCTGTAATTCTGCTCGTAAAATAATCTGAATTTATAAACCCTAGCCTACAAAACATAATTAAAATACAACTTATGGAGGGTAAATATCCTTCAAATCACTGACTACAGACAAACAAATCGCTATCTCGTTCAGTTGTTTATACCAGCGTTCACACGTCACGCAGTGACAAGCTGGACAACTGCTTAGTTACTCTATCATCGATGACGAAGTTATCTCGCTTCGTCAACTGCAATATTTTCTTGTTTTATTCAGAAATGGCAGCGTACTTAAACATTATACGCTGATCATATTTGTTCGAATACGCCGATCTGGTTATATTTTCTGCCAAAACTTTTACTGAAGCACTAGAAATACCGAAATATTTAGCAGCTTCATTTATTGAGGAAAATATTATCTCCTTGTCTGTCTCTATATTTATAGAGAAAACTGATCTTGAGACTTATCACTATAATCAACTCTTCTGAACGTATAATTCTGACTTCGTGTAGTAGCCCGCAAGTTAGATAAAGAATTTTATTTTGGATTTGAGTTAATATTCCGTAAAAAGCATTCGAATATGAATCTATGTGAGAAATATTTTTTCTCCCAGCTCTAAACATGAAATACCCAGTATTACTAACAAAACCAACTGGTTTTTTTCAGTCGACA
>JAECUM010065723.1:0-50489 GCA_016617855.1 Megalonaias nervosa | reverse complement strand
TTTGTTGTCCTACTTGGACATCTAGTTGCTTATGATATTAGTAGTGCAACATGTTTGTCATCTGAAGATTGTCTTAATGATCACCCATTATACTCCATTATTATTCAACAGAGTTATGGCCCTTGATGATTTAAAGCTGTAGAGAACAACTTTGTACATTGTGCTCGATTACCTCTCGAGATCAATCTAGGCTTATAGTTTAAAAATGATTTGATATTTTGTAGATGTTATGTTCGTTGTCTCATGAATTTGTTATACTACAATGATTTTTCACAAGAGCGTCAGACATTTTTAACTTAGTTACGGAGAAAAAGTTCCAGTGATCTTGAAATCAAAGCAGACATCATCAACGAATAAATACAATGAATAAAACAAACAATGAACAAGTTAAGAATGGTAAATTGTAAACGAATACGTTTTTACAAGTTAGACCATAAGTGGTATTTTTCAACTAATTATTTCAACTAAATGTGCAATGGGTCCCTAGGTCTTAAAATGTTAGAGAAATTCCTTATCTCTTAAAGGTGTTGTCTGAAACTGTCGGGCTAATCCAAAATAGCTAATTTTGAAATTGTACAGATCTTACCATCCAACATTGTCACATAAAATGATATATTTGGAATTAACCAAGCTTGCCCACCATGATGTGTGAGAGACATCATCTACATTTAAGATGGTACAGTCAAACAGGTGTAAAAAGGACAGTAAAAAGAAAGAAAGGGCCCAAAACTTCGCTTTTAAATTGGTGTCCTTTATAGACAGGACTGACACTGATGCTAGTTTACGTATTTCTTAATATATAATTCTGAAGGTACTTTTACGATGACAGGCCGAAAGACATTTTCAATGAAAATATATCCAACAAGTGTATAATGCTGAACAATGTTGTGTTATAATTAACAAAAGAAACCTTCAATATCTTCCTGTCAATGATTCTTTACAGTTACCAAAACAATCTTTTACTATCATTTTTTTTAAATTAAATTTTGCTTAATTATAACATTCATATATTTGAAAATAACAATTTCAGTCAGATTATTTTTACACGAAAAATACCTTTAAAGAAGAATGTATTTTTGTTTGGTCCAACAAGTGCGCATGGTAATTTGATCTGTGAGAGAGAGGCCTAACAAATGAGATTATTTGAAAATATTCAGATTTAATTCTTAATTTTAATTATAATATATTGGCATGTCGAGAAAAGTTACATGAAGGCTGTATACCTAATCTGAAAAAGCATTACTTGGCGGCCGTTAATTTTAATCTGCTAACAACGTTTCGCATTAGTTTTTAATCAAATTCAGTAACTAAAGCATGGGGTCTAAATAAGACAACATAAGCTGAAAAAGCTAGATATGTGAATCTACTTTCTTTGACAGTATGCATAGTAGTATAGGTATTTTGAGGTTCATCTCTCAGAGACCCCCTACCCCCCAAAATGTTATACGTTAAAATTTTTGTCAGCAGCCTTTTTTTAGCTCAAAATGATGACTTTCATATTTCTGACAAAATTTGTTTTGTCGGGGTAAGGGGTCTCTGAGATAGGAACAACTCAAATGCCTATACTACTATTACAGTCCATATACTTATTATTTTTATAGTTTTAGACAAAATTTCATATTAAACAAATGAAATATTATATATAATGTCCTTCTGTCAATCAAAGAGACATGTTGGATTTGATCTAACAAATAAATTTTGTAAGAGATTTAATTCAATCAAATCAGCCTCAAGCTATACTGGTATAAAAGCTAAAATAATAAGCGATTGTATTAAAAAAGTTGGATATCATATATCACCAAAATATGGATCAGTATGGCTATTCGCGACTGAAAATGATATGAGAATAGCGGGTTGGGCAGATGATGTGATGACATTTATTGACAATATGGTTGATATTTTATTTGATAATGATATTACTAAACTAAACGACAAAAAATAAACAGCAGGATGACGTTCGGTCTACCATTCCACAAGTTCTGTCAGATAAACCTAATGAGGTTCTAAGAGTCTCTTTCAGACATACCCCTCGGAGAATTTCTAAATATACCAGACGAAACTTTAGAAACTCAGAGGGCAGTCTATTTTATGTAAGCCTTTCTTTGTGGCCAACGGGACTCTTCATTTTTGTTAAGACATTACCCCCAGCGAATTCCTAAATATCCGAAACCGAAACTTTAGGAACTCGGAGGGTTGTCTATTGTAAGGTCTTTATTGTGACCAGGAACCTAATGAGGTTTATTTTAGTCTAGAGATGTTTTTTTTTGGAATGGCCCCTGTGTGGGGTACCCCTTTAGTGAGGTCACAAGGTCACGAGCTCACGTCATCCTGCTGTTTATTTTTGGACGGCACAAACATTGACTTATCCTAACTTATCCTAACTTATCTAGCGGGGGGCCTTATCTACGTCCAACAAATTTCGTACACTCTCCCACCATGGCAACACATGGGAGTGCAAAAATGCACCCACCACGTGTTTACATGGTGGGAGAGTGTATTTTGTTTGTTGAATATCGAGGATTCCTCCGGACCCCCCAACATTTCTTAAAATAGCGAGGGGCAAATCCAGAGCCCTACCCAACGATTTCGTCCGTGAAGGGAACCGAACTCAGGGCGTCAGTATCAGAATCCAGCTTTCTCACACTGAGCTATGAAATTCAGTTACATATATATGTTAAAAAAGTTATTATATAGCACCAAACAGCATTACATTTTCTGATTTTGAAAACACCTAATTTTACATTATATTATCTAATTCTGAAAACATTATTATAAATAAATCGAGAAAAAACATAATTTTTGATTTTATATTGTACAGAAAAAACGAAATCCTAATGTTTGCCTGAATTCCGACCACACAATTATCTTTGACAGAAGATCGGCCGTTGCCAAGGATACTGTCTGAATGACGGCATTACTGCTGAAAAATAATCAATATTCTGTATTGCGCAGTTGGACTTACTATAGTGAATATGTTATTTACGTAGGGCAAATTGCTAGTTATTTCGGTAAATACAGAAATGATACCAGGATTTGTAGGTCTTAAAATACTATCATATTTACAAATCTATTATATTTCATTTGCAAAAAAAATACGAAACAGTATATATGCTATGTTTGATTGGAACAGTATTATCTCCCTGATATGGTACACAGAGTTATATTTCTTGACCAATACACAATGTCTCGACGTTTACTATCAAGTAAAATATGCTATCGTGATTATATAACGAGAATTTAATTCTACCAGATACTTTACGACGACATTCAAATAGTTCTTTCATCGCTATCTTACTGAGAAGATACTTACTACCTTTTGCAAAAACCTTCGACCTTTCCAGGTCTATATTAATTTTTGTATATTGATTTTGGCTTATCGGATTATGAAAATAGTCATATTTTAATGCAAGTTCGTCTCGTAAACTTTCGAGATAACTAAAGTATTTGCTGTCATCTGATTTGATAAGGGAGAGTTTGATTCTGTCAAATTTACTAAAACAATTACCTGAAATTTCATCGTTAAATTCAAATTATAATTGCTGGTTATTACCATTATTTTTTATTTTGCTATTAACTCCATCTGCTAATGTTAAATTTTCAAACATTATTTCTAATGTTTAGACAAAATTACTTGTATAATGTCCAAGCGCTAGTGTTTTATTTCCGTCACTGCAATATCTTTTATCATCAAAATTACTAGTCCCCGTTTTATGATCGTATCAGTTTCAAGTTTATGCTCATTTGCTCTGATAACATTTGTTTTGATAAAACTGACGCTATTGTTTAGCGCTGCTTTAAAATCGTCAAAATTCATCTTTTTCACATATCCTCGAGGAATACCTTTTGATTTCTTTTGTAAGTTTATTGTCATCTATTATGACAGCATACATTTTGCTCTTTAGTCCAAAAAATTCCCTAACCGGCATAAACATAAATTCATCTTTCATTTTTCCAATAACTTTCTTATTCGAATTATCTTGAAATCCACTACATGCTGGATAATCTGATAAATCGAACAAATTTTTATTATTGTAAATATCCATATAGATATCTTCACATTTTATATTATAAACTAGCGGATCTGTGTCAGTAAATAGCAACTCCGAATCTGGCCACTGCTTTTTGGTAAAATTATAGTGAAAATCGTACATCAACCACTTCGATATATCAAGTACAGCTGCACCAACATAAATAGGTTTATTTAACTTTAAATTTGTCTTTCGTCGTTGTATTGCAACAAGATTTTCATTAAATATTTTCATACTAACAAAACCATCATCATTAACTAATTTATTTCTGCGATTTATGTCATTAACAATTTCAATCGAGACTCGCTTGCGAATGTTTTCCATCGTCTTACCGAACACCGAGTTGTTCATCAACTTGAAAAAGTTTTTCTCAAATTCGGTTTTAGCCACAGCACCACGTTTCGTATTTAGATCAATATAATCCACTTCCATCCACTTCGACTGATTAAACTTTAGCATGCGAAGGACCTTTCTCAGAATTAATCCAGCATCTACTGCTTGTTTTAAAGTTTTGTAATGCATAACATAATTTCTTTTATCTAACAAATTTGGAACTAACTTATTAACAATCGAATTTTTTGCTGTTGTACTTGCTCGTTGTTCAGGCGATAATAAACTATAATTAATCATCATTGACTCTGCGCAAAACGGATAATCGTTATGTAGATCATGTAGCGAACTAGGATAATCTAGATCAACTTCAACAAAATATGAAATATCGGAAAAATCGATATTAATTTTTCTAGGTAAATCTTTTTCAGTTTCTTTAAGAAATTGATCTGGAGTTATCCAATGAAATCCACTGTGTGGCATTGGCTCTGACATTGCATAACCATGCAAATTATTGGGGTCAAGATAAATGATGTAACCCGACGGGAGATTTTTATCCTAATTTTTTAAGTACTTGCTATTAGCTGCTGCATATTTCTTTGTTATAACGCTAATTCCGCCTCTGATACCTTTTTCAATAAAGTTAAACATATCGACATCTGTTAAGAGATCCAGTTCTGTTTTACTCGTTTCTAGTAGAGCGTCTCAAGACAAGCCTGGAGAAGAATAATACCAACAGGGGTCTAATCCATAATTGCTATAGCTTACCCAACGAAAACTCTCAAAAACATCTGCTAGCAATAATACATCTGTTTTCAAATATAGATCATGATAATCACCAAATGTTTTACAACTAAATTTATTCCAAATATCTTGTGCATATTTGTATTCGTCATCTGTGATATTTTCATTTTTGAGTTGCAAGTAAAATTTATCTTTGCCGGGCAAAGAAGTTTCATTAAATCTGCTGCACTCCTCGAGATACTCGTAAGGAAAGATACATTTTTTTGTCAGATCGATATAGTTTTCACCGAAGCAACTTCGCAGATTATTAAAACTACTGCAACCTTTAACAAGCTCATCTAATGATGCTGCCATAAATTGCAGACTGTCAATAAAACGTAATTTACCGAGCGTCACCGACATATACTTTTCAAAATTATTTGGAATACATTTTATTACGTTATTTAATTTTAGTTTAGCTTTAATATTTGCATCACCAAAAGCTTCTACAATGATATGACTGTCATAGCCACGAAAGCTATGTAAAACTACAGGAATAAAATCTGGAGCATGAAATTTTAAATTACAACTGTTATGAGCTGCTCCACGATATTGGCCGGTCAAATGACAATGATCTCGCACCTTATCACGGGCTCCGTTAGAATCCACCATCAACTTTTCACAAATATGACAATTAACTTCCTCATCGAAATTGAGTTGTTGTTTAGACGTTATTTTCATCGGGGCTGTTTTAAGTAATCTGTTATAAATTTTATTAACTTCGTCTATTAAAGTTTTTAATAGCCATACGGCAGGATTTTCACCTCTATATAACTTTATCGGAGTTGAAAATTTATCGTTAGCGCAACAAACTACTTTATAAGCTACTCCGCAAGGAATATGTTGTTGTATTTTTCAAGTACTGGATTTATTCGGATTATTTTCTGCTCCAACCACAGGAACGAGTAGACACTCGAAATCAGCGTAAATAACAAAAGGAATATTTAGTTTATAATTATAATTTTTAAATTTTAATATTTTTTTCTTTTTCGCTAGGCATACGTATTCGTTGAACATTGACACAGTATTTGAAATGATCCTGCAGTCTTCCATCTCTAGAAAAACCGTGCAAACATCTATAGCAGAAATATTTTTTTGTTTTTATTTTTACTGTACTGTTTGCCAACTAGTCCGCTAAAGTTTTTTATCCAACAATAATGTCCCCGATAAAATAATAAATTTATTGTATTTTGCGTAGCATTTTCTGAGATATATCTCGTGTAAACGTTTTCTCGCTCATCTAGTCCGAAAACATTTACTGAGATGCTGTTTTGTTTTTCAAACTTTGGTATATAATTTTCTGCTACTGGAAAAGTTATTCCTAAAAAATGTAGTTCGTCTTTGTACGGAAAATACTTGTTAACGCGATCAGCAGTTTGTTCTTTTGGAAACATCGCAGAAAGAATAGACCATTGAAAACATTTGTCATCATCGTTTTTGACATGAATACAGCATTTTTTGTTTTTAATTTTTTGAGGGAGATAGACGTAGCCAGCGCTATTAGCTCCGCTGCCGTGAAGTACGTTATATTTTGCTGTGTGAAATAAAACTTCTTTTTATCATTTCAAATTTCCAACCTGATCCTGACGAAGTAAATTCTTCTAATTTTTTGTTTATTTCTTGATGTATTTCATCGGCGACCATGTCAATGTTTGTTCCAGTCAATATTTTTCTCGATTTTACTGTTAAATATGGTTCTGAAATTTTGCTGTCAAAACGTTTTGTTTCAAAAATTATATCAAGTATATTTTCAACTGCGTGTAACTTTGATAAAATCGTATGATATTGGGCTGTAAGTTTGATACTTTTATGAGCCGCAAGTTCTTGAGCAATAACTGGTTGCAAAAGATGAAATAAATTTGCTGAGCTAAAATTTGCTAAAAGTTTTTGATCATCAAGTTTGTAACTGTTATCGTAACCAGAAAATGCTGAAGCAATTTTTTCTGATTTGATAATGATCTTTTTAGCAATATCTCGCAATTTTAACATTATATATATAATAATATTTTATATTTAATTGAATTTTTTAAGATTCCTAATTAGTGATATGAAAAACCTTATAGTATAATGACAGAAATTTTGAGATATATCGAAATGACAGCGGAAGAGGTAGAATTTTATCGTGTACATCCGAAATACAATTTATATGAAGCAAATATGTTAGGTTCTGTTATTAATATAGAATCTAAAAAATCTTTTGGCATATCAACACCAGCTGGTATGTTAATTTCAGTAAAAGGCGATAATGCAGAAAGAATTAAAATGTTTAGAAAAGATTTTATTTATACTTTGTTTTGCGGTGATATTCCAGAAGGACAACGAGTATACAGAGCAAATGGCGCAGTTGCTGATGATAATATTGAAAATTTCTCATTACAAAATGAATTTCAAGCTCATCTAGTATTTGATTTATATGAGGCAAATGATAAGGAAATTATTCGACATATAAGAACAAAAATAGTTATTGGAAGTTTAAAAAGAAATGGATATTTTGGTGTTAATGTACGTGAACAAAAACTAATTTTGTTCATTATCAATATCATCGTTTTGTGTTTGAAACTTTTAACGGACTAATACCTAATGGTTTAGTTGTTGATCATAAAAATGGCATTAAAACAGATAATCATTTGGAAAAGCTAGATTTAGTTACGCCAAAAGAAAACACAAGACGTGAAGCCGGTTTTGATGGTTCTAATTTTAAAAATCCAGCCAGACAAATAATTTCAATAAATCTCGAAACTGGAGAAGAAATAAAATTTGGATCAATAGCATCTGCGGGAAAATATCATAAAATTGATAAACGTGCAATAAAATTTGTAGCTGATAATGTAACAAAATCAGCAACGTCAATGTTGACATTTGATAGATTTAGTTTTAAATACGATAACTAATGATATCTTCTATATCATTTCGAGTAAGACAATTATGACTAAATTCCATGACATCGTCGCGATTAAATCGTAACGTCATCATTTTATTTGTATCGAGTTTTATTTTATCTGCTGCTGTTAATAAAAATTTGTCAGAATCGCCTAATGTTATCATAACATCAACAAAATAAAAATTATGTCCCAATAAACAAGTTCGAATTGCCTCAGCTAATTCTTTATGATTTAATATAATAACTTTTTGATGATATTGTATTTCACCGAACATCTTATTATTTATTAATTAGACAAAAGATTATTATAATAATGAACTTAATTGAGAGACTTGCTAAACTAAATTCGGGAGATTTTTTTTTCAGTTTCAAATTTTGCATCAGAAAATATTACTAATGACAGATTTGCTGGTTATACTGAAAAAGATATTTTGCATAAATATGACGACGACGAAGATGATGTTGTTGTTAGTAAAAAAATATCTAAGCAGACCAACAACTGGGCGATATGATGTTAAGTACCATATTGCTAAAAAAAATAATAAAACTTAATTTCACTGTTGCCAAGCATCAAATATTTTGGCAGCTTATAAAACCCTTTTTAAACGTAAAAATTGCTGGACAACAAAGAAATATAAAATACGATTTTATTTTTGTTAAAATATTTAATTTAATGTCAATGGACGGTGCAAGAAAATTACATTTAATTTCTTTATGTAAGCCAGTAAAATGTAAATCAGTATTAATAAAATACGAAGAAATTTATAATAATATTATTCAGTCGATGAAATCACAGTCGATGAAATCGACCGAGTTGGTACCCAACTATTAAATTTATCGCCATATCCACGCCATTTGACTAAACTTTTGTTGCCGCGCTTTTTAATAATTTTTTCAATAACAAATATATCTTGTTCTGTTTTCCGAAGTTCTTGCCCGTAAAAACTGCCAGTTATAGGCTCACCTAATAAATCTTTTAACGAGTATGTAACTGGTATTGTTAAATGTACTTTATCAACAACAAATACGTCTTCACTCCAGTTATGAGTATACCCTTTCTCAAATGTTTTTTTCGTCAAAGAAATTCTAACTTTATAACCAACTTTAAATTTGTGTCGTCGGTACATGTTTTCGTTTGCTAATATTGGATTTGAAATCGAGTCGTTTGGCGAGATTTTACTTTTGCCTAGCGATATTGATCTGTGTTTCGTGTTATTATACTCGTCAACAATGTTTTGTAAATTGTCAATATATTTACTCGTATTTTTAGTTGTCAAATATTTGTGGATTTTTTCGTTGAGCGTGCGATTAAATCGCTCAACGATGACACTTTTTCCCTCATTTCCTGTAACATATTTTTTAATGTTATTTTGCTCTAAAAACTGTTCAAATTTTCTATTAAAAAATTCTGCTCCATGATCAGTCCAGATTCTATTTGGTTTTCTTTCTGTAGTTGTTGTTATTTGTTTTAGCGCATCAGTCATCGATGTCCCTGTTTTATCCGAAACGGGTATACTAAACGCGTATCCACTAAAAACATCTACAACATTAAAAAGATATCTCTTTGGAGCGCCATCAGTGCCAACGTTATATTGGGCTAGATTTGAAACATCAACTAAATCTATCGCCCAGATATCATCAACGGCATTTGCGACAACTTTACGTCGCGGAAACTTTTTTTTTTTTAGGTCTGTGTAGCTGAGACCCTAGCGTCTCCAAGGCAAGATCATCATATAATTCTTTTTTACCGAGTAAGTCTCTACCGAGACCTAATTTATATTTTGCTCCAATAAAACCCTGGACAAACCTTCGGTCAACACGTTCTCGCATATTTACAGGTTTCATATCACGAAGTTCGTCTAACATTACTTTATCGCAGCTATGTTTATTTTGTTCGCTTTCTGGAAGATTAATATCTCTGTAGCAGATATCATGGTGCATTGCTATTGCGTCAACTTGATTGTAAGGCTCTTGTCCTGGCAGCGGATTATCGTTTTCGTCAAGTTGTTTATCAAGAGGATTATAAGGTCCAGTATATTTATGGCCTGGCAATGTCCAACCGCCTTTTGGTTTCGGCAATTTTCCAATAATTTTATGTATATCTATACCTGTTCCAATTATTTCTCTGTATTTGCATTTTTGACAATATGTAACAATTTTATTTTGCTCGAGACACAAATCTCTATCGCAATCGCAGTCGCATGTCATTATTTATTTAGTCGTCTACTAAAATAATCTTGTCATGGTAACCCGCTCCGGACAACTTTGTTTTTGGTAAAAACATACTTTTTTTTCTTCCACAAATACTTTTCAGCATTATTCTATTATTTTTTGTTTTTTCTGTTTTTTCATCTTTATTTTCTGTTTTAGTTTTACACTTAAGACAATATGTTGACATTGTATATCTAAGTTTAAATAAAATTTAATGCAATCTCATCATTAGCGTGAGAAGGTTGTTTGTCAAATTGCAAAATAAACTTTAAAAAATCTGGATTTTCGGTCATCTGTTTAATGAACATTACGCAATAATATCCACAGGCAGAAGTTCCAACTGGTTGAATTTGATTAGACGAATAATTTATTATTTTCGTAAGAGACTTCGTCTCTAGAGATTTTGTCTCTGGAGTCTTCGTATCTTGCATTCTACTCATATATTTTTTTTTACTGCGTCACTTGGTGGAATTCCGAACGAGTCAAAATAATTGTTATCATAAACAACTACCCAATGTGTGCCAGATCCGTCATTAAAATCTTGTATATTTGTAACACACGAACATGGAGACGCTAGCGTCTCTGGCGGTGGAATCGCCATAAGTTCATCTTTAGAATAAACTCCACTGAAATTTTTTACTTTTTTTAGTTTATCAAGTATATCAAAATTACTTAACGCAGACTTCATCTCCTTGTTCCTGGCAACATTAGTCCTCGTCCTACTCCTAACAGATTTGGCAATAGACTTCCCGCCAATCCTGCTAGTAACGGGGCTATTGGAATAAATCCCCCTTTTCGCCTCTGTCGTGTCTTTTTTTCGTCGTCTTTCTTTTCATCTTTGTCTTTCTTTTAGGCATTATATTTATCAATCACATAAAATTGTTACCATCGATATTCATACGAAAATTTTCTTTATACCACTACCTTCAACTGCCTTTTTCGTTGCGCCAGATACTGCTCCAGACGCTGCTGCTAATCCTAAAGTACCTAACACTGGCAAAATTTTAGGTATTAACGTTCTGGCTATTACAGATAATGCCGGACCGAAGAAGCCGCCATGTTTTGCCATTGCAGTTATTTGTGCAGCACTTAAATTTAAAACAAAAGGTTTTTTGCGCTCGTATTTATTTACTTGTTTTTTGGTTAACATTAATTTTGTTAAAGTACCCAAGGTGTTAGGGTTGACCTTTAATGAAACCTGCCTCTGTTTTGCAACAGCAGCTGCTAATTTTTTAACTTGACCATCTGTCAAATATATTTCTTTTACAATATATTTTGTCATTATATAACAATTACAGATTAAACTTGTACTGACATTTTACCTCCAACAGAGTCAATTGTAACAAATCTATCGCTTATTACTAACGCATATACATAAAATGGTGCAGCTGGAGCTGCTCCTAGTGTCCAAGTAATTTCAATATCAGCTGTGCTGTCTACAGCTCGCTCGCTATGTTTACTAACATCAAAATAAAATATCGGATAAAGTGTACGAAATTCCTCTACTGATCTCTGAGATCCATCTCCAACATCTTGATATTTTTGCAGTGCGTCGAGCAGGTACATGTACGGTCGAGTAATATTTTTATTCACATCATCTGCAAAATTGCATTCTATCGCTCGTTCTGGATATTGTTTTGAATTTATTCTAGCGTATATTCGTCTAACATCAGCATTATCAAATATCGCATTATTTTGTTGTTGGTCATTACGTCGAGCTTGTCTCTGAAATACAACAAATAATTGCCGTGGTTTTTGTTCACTTGGTGTCGTTGTAACTCGCCATGTGTAGTCGGTGGTATTCGGAACTGCTGTTTGATATATTCTATGTTGCTGAAAATAAATTCTGTTTGTGTGTTTTTCCAGCATATCATTTAATTCCGCCATTTTAGTGATAGACGGAGTTATTCTTGGCATCCATAGTGCAAGTTTGTTTATGACAAATTGTACATCATTCCCACCTGACCTAAACAGGCAGTCGTTTTGATCTGATCGATCTAAAATAAGTGTATGTTTAACTCCACGAAATACTTTATTATAGTCCCTGCAAAAGCCAAATACTGTACTTAACGGCAGCATCATTGTAATTTGACGTGATTCTGCTGCAAGTGTCTTTCTCTTAACATAACCTTCATTGTAACGTAAATTTCTTCTGTTATGAGCAAATATGTTATTAACATGAGCTAACATTGCATTGCCGTCTGCAGCTGCATGTACTTGATTTAAGCCAAGATTATTACAAGCAGCATTAAGTGAGACTCTTGTAGTGTCTGCTAACGCGGCTGCATCTGGTGCTGCTATACCTAGCAAAGCAGCATTAAGGATAAGAAAATCTCTCACATTTGCAGCATTTGCGGCAGCATCAGCCCCAGCAGCTATAATAGGTAATAATCCTGATAAAATTTCACCTGATGCAGCAACACCTGCACCACCAACTCCGGTATCATTAAACCACATCATATTAGTTGCAGTTGATCTGGAGTAATCATCGGAAAACGAAATATTATTTAAGATTGTACTTGCAACTTGTAAGTGACCTGAAATATCTTCGACATTTTGATTGGCCAGCTGATATCGAACACCTTTAAATAAACACCAACCATCATTTATAAGAGCTACTTCTGTTCCAGCTGCAATTGCAGCAGGTGCGGCAGGCGCTGTTATAATCCGGCCACGAACTTCCAACATTGCTTTATGAGGAAGTAAAAATACTTCCTCGTCTCGAGTATTAAATGTTCTGACGCCAGCCTTATTAGGTTCGTTAGAATTTTCATCAAGATATTCAACGTATTCGAATTCTGTTACTGTGTCATCTGTGTCATAAGTTTCTGCTAGATCGAGATAGTTTTTTACAGACATTTTTTTATTTATTAGGTCATACAAAATTATTGCGGTGTTGTTACTTTAGATATTAATTTTTGTATAATTTGTTCTCCTCGTGGTGATAAAAGTTTTTTTTTGTCGTTGTTATCATTGCTCGTTGAGTTTCTTTTGTTGGTGCGATTTCTGAAATAGCTTGTTTGATTGTCGGTATACCACGTTGTGGATCGCCTTTTATTATATCAGCTATTTTTTGCCCCACAGCAGTTCCACAGCAGATGCAGCTCCAGTTGCAAAAGCTTTTGATGCGTCAAGTGCAATTGGTGCAACTTTATGAGCTATTCCTGGAACATTTTCAATAATTTTAGTAAATATATTTCCCAAAAATCCTCCTACTATTTTTCTTCGATAAACTTTTTTTCTCTGTTTCATTATATCTGAGGTTGCATAATTTTACTTCCAAATCTTTCGCATTACTAAAAATCTTTTCTTAGAAAATATGTTTACTGTTCGCGTAGGTGTAAATAATAAGTAACAAATTCATTATTAAGATCTAACTGTCTTCCAGACTGATCTGTCAATTGCATATTTACTTCTGTTATTTGATTTTCAACGTTTAACGGATAATAAATAACTTGACGTGGACTAATTTGCATCAGAGATCCTGGCGGAACATCTGGTGAAAAACTATATATCGTTTGTCCTTTACTACCTAAGGCTGAGTAAGATCCAGATGCAATAGAGCAATTTACCAATATTGCGTTTACATCAGTTATATTTACTGGATTTTCACCGTCATAGGTTCTGTTGGTTTCATTAGGAGGAGGAGGAGCAGCATAACTTTTATATTCGAATCCTATCAGTGGTGCGATACTTTTTGGATTAGTAAAATCAACTGATATACCAGGTTTTATTGTCATTCTAGCTCGTAACGTATTATAATTTGGTGTAAGCTCAAAACTATCAGCTACACTTTCATTTTTCATTATTAGTTCTTTTGTTAGTTCTTTTATTGTTTTATTTAGATCAGTTACGTTGTAGGCTCCTTGTGGAATTTTAATTAATTTCTGCATAAAAAATAGTGGAGAAACTCGACTAGTATAACCAATTGCAAATGTATCGTTTACTCCAGTTTTTACATTAGCCATAGCATTCCAACAAGTGCAGGAAATTAGTCCAATTTCATATTGTTTCTCACGATCTAGTTCTATTGGCGGAATATACTTTACAGAAAAATTTGCGCTATCTTTATCAGATTGGCTAGAGTCTAGTAATAATGTTGCTGACATTTTTTATATAAAATTGTTATATTAAATCATTACATAAATTTATAAAATTAAATCGCGGCGATTATATCAAATCGTGATGTAAAGTTTTGTATTCGTCAGATGTTAATAAATTTTCTGATCTCAAATTATCAAGTATGTCAATAATTTCATTGTCAATTTCAGCACCAACATTTCCAGCTTCTTTTGATCATATCAATAGCATTAATCTGCCTAACATTTCAGTAACTGATGAAAATATTCTAACTCCAGTTCCTTTTTCTTCAGCTAACCTTCTATCAAGTTCTTTATAATCATCAACGAATCGACTTAATTCAGTTTGTCTTTCAATAGGATCCATACCCTTTGAGACAACTGTATCAGCTTTCATACGTTTTTCATCTAGATTTTTTGCCTCGGTACTCAAACTTTGGATAGCATTTTCGTATCGGTTTTCTTTTATTCTACTAATAACTTTGATATAAAGATAAGCAATAATCTAACGTCGATATCTTTCAATACTGTCGCGGTAGCTTTTATTTTCTAGTTTTACATCGTCAAGATGTATTTTACTTTCTTCTTTTATTTTTTCAAGCTCTTTAATTTTTTCTTCGGATTTGTAATCAGCTTTTTTAACATCTCGTACTCTCACAGCTTTAAAACCATATTTTTCATCAAAATTTTTATACTCATAATCTGTTATGTTGCCATCTATATTTTCTAAAGCAGAGTCAAAACTTTCTTTGTATTGAACATCTAATTCACGCTCTTTTCTCCATGCTTCTCTTTCAGCTCTTTCTCTAGCAAAAATATCTTCTAACATTTCTTCTGATTTTTTCATTTTTTTTTCTTCTAACTTTCTTTCAATCGGTCCAACTATTATATGAGTTGCTAATCTTTGTTCAAGTGCTAGTGGATCATTTATTAGCTGATCTATTTCAGCTTGTCTTGCAACAAGATTAACTATATGCGCTGTAAGTTCCTCAGCTAATCATTTTCTCTCCGCATCAGATCTCTCAATAATTCTTCCAGCAGTTGCTTCTTGTTGTTCTTTAACTAGTCCGAGTAAACCTTTTTCCTGTAGTCGCTTAAGTTCTTCTTCTGATAATGGTTTAGTTTCAGGTTGTTTTCCAAGTAAAGCTTTACTAACTGGTTTGAGAGCGGCGGCTGTTGTTTCTGCTGCAACCACTTGACCACGTCGTGCTTGCTGTACTTGCTGCTTAAATTTTGCTTGAGATTGCGCAAGTTTGTTTAGATTTTCTATATGTTTTCTGTACTTTGCTTGTCTTTCCATTAATTATATACTATTTTGTATAAAAATTACTGTAGATATTTTTCAATACAACAGCGAAACATTTTACTCGTATCATTTATTAATTTATCAAACAAAAAAAGTCATATTTATTTGCCGTTGCTTGATGATATAATTCAATAAATTTATCTTTTGTTACATCACCACATTGCTCGTTTGCGATATTTCTAACATCGACATTGTCAAGTCCTGGAAATAATATAAAACAACCAGTATTTCGCCTAATAAATCTGTCAACATTATAAAAACCCTGGGCGAGATAAATAGAATTACATTTTTTATTTCGCGACAGTGAAAAATATGATCTTATTTTATTCATTTCCTCGTTGTTGAGCGGAATATCATCAAAAACAACTATCTTGTGTTCGGACGAATCAAGTTGATTAACTGGGACGAGTTCTTCTGGTTGTTTGATAATAAAAAAATCTTCGCCAGCCTCAAGATCATCACGAAGTTTGTTATTGTAATTGTTAAGTAGTTCGTACTTATCTTGCTGCGGATTTATCGTGTAAATATAAACGCAATCGTAGTTAAAATTATCTCCTAGAAGTAAATTCATAAGCAGGTTTGTTTTTCCCGATCCAGTTCTTCCAACAATAAGATAATGACAATCTGGAAGTTCATTGTTATGTTTATGTTTCACCAAACGTTCTGTATCAAAATTTAATATCAATGATTTTGCCATTATTGTTATACAATTTTATGCTATATAAAAAAATTGTCAAACGATAAATAAATAATGAGCTATTATACAAAATTTGGAACATTAGTAGGAGATTCATCAGCTGAAAGTACAACAATAACAGACGGTAAGGTTGATTTATCAGGCTATCTAAAAAAATCCGGCGACACAATGACGGAAAATCTGTATATGTCAAATCAACGAGTACTAGGTTTAGAAACAAATTATCCGCCAGTAAATGTCGTTAATACACAAGCTGTTAGTTATGTACGAATTAAATTAGTCGACAATAATAAACTATCATTGACAGGTGGAACTTTAAGCGGTAACTTAGATATGTCAGGAAAAAAAATTATAAATTTGGAGACCAGGTATCCATCAGCAAACTTAAATCAAACTCAAGCGGTAAGTTATTTGCAGTTAAAGTATGTTGATGATAACAAACTTGATAAAATAGGTGGGACAGTTACAGGTACCATCAATATGTCAGGAAAAAAAATTATAGACCTTGGAGACCCAGCTGCAGAATCAGACGCAGCAACAAAAAAATACGTCGACGATCAAGAATCTAAGTATGTGTTAGTGAGCGGTGGTATAATGCGCGCATTTCTCAATATGAACAATAATGGTATTAATAATCTCAGAACACCAGAAACAGATTTTGACGCTGTAACAAAAAAATACGTCGACGATAGCAACATTCCGACGGTAACAGCAATAACAACAATCAACGATGGAATTAACTCTATTAGAACTGATTTTTCTAATCACGTACAAACGTTCTTGAATTTTCGTAGAAATATAAGCAAATCTATTAATGAATTTTTTGGAAGTCCAGCGGTTGTAGATATTAAACTTGCTGACATTAACATAAAACTCAACGATATTATTGGGGTAATTCCTAATATTGCTGACGTTAACAGAAAAATCAACGATATTGTTAGGGGAATTCCTAATATCATCGAAAAAACAAATCTAATAACAGAGTTATTAAATAAAATTCCTCACCAGAACACGTTTCATTCTCTTGTGTACACAGTAGCATCAGGATCATCAACATGGGCACCGCGCGATAACACTCTCGAACATACCGCAGAAGTAACTGGGTTATACAGGCTATCCGTGTACGGTTTGGAAATTACTGCGGCTACTTCATCATCACCGAATGTACATTATAATCCTCTACTGGTGATGCTAAATAAGAACATCAAAGAAACATTGACGTTGATATCAACGGAAATGCCCCCGGTACGTTACTGGTGGTGTTTGGAATTCATAGCTGAAACTTTTCAAGCATAATAAATCAAACCCAGGGACTGGCACTATTGTATAAAATCTGTAAACATATATTATATAATGAAAAAAAAAAAATAGTTGATTTTAATCATATTTCAGAAAAAAATTCCAAAACAAGATGTGGAAGCTCTAATGCAATATTACAGATATTATCATAAAAAACTTTGGTGCGTAAAAAAATGTTACAAATAATATAACAGAATACTTCGAGTAATATCATATTTACCACTGCTAATGACTAGCTCTGGTATAATCTCAGGTGGAGCATCATTAAATCCGTTTTTGTTAATAATATCCGGCGTTGGTGTTTCTCTTGGAACAGCGTGTAACAAAATTGAGCCTCGTCTTGCGACTACAAAAAATGCTTGTAAAACAGCGAGTATCACCTATAAAAAATTACTTGATCAAATACGATCTTATTTGCGGGGTATAAAATATGATATGGACGATTTAATACGTGAGTTCCGTATTATTGACAGTATGTTAACAGATATTCTGCCAATGAGAGTTAGCAGATATGAAAAAGATTATCATAAAATATGGGTTACAACAATAGATGTTTAATTTTGTACAGCTTTAGTAATATCATTATCAAATAAAATATCAACCATATTGTCAATAAATGTCATCACATCATCTGCCCAACCCGCTATTCTCATATCATTTTCAGTCGCGAATAACCATACTGACCCATATTTTGGTGATATATGATATCCAACTTTTTTAATACAATCGCTTATTATTTTAGTTTTTATACCAGTATAGCTTGAGGCTGATTTGATTGAATTAAATCTCTTACAAAATTTATTTGTCAGATCAAATCCAACATGTCTCTTTGATTGACAGAATGACATTATACATATAATATTTCATTTGTTTAATATGAAATTTTGTCTAAAACTATAAAAATAATAAGTATATGGACTGTAATAGTAGTATAGGTATTTGAGTTGTTCCTATCTCAGAGACCCCCTACCCCGACAAAACAAATTTTGTCAGAAATATGAAAGTCATCATTCTGAGCTAAAAAAGGCTGCTGACAAAAATTTTAATGTATAACATTTTGGGGGGTAGGGGGTCTCTGAGAGAGGAACCTCAAAATACCTATACTACTTGCATGGTGAATAACCTTTTACTACAATTACAGCTTGACCACCATACGGTTTGATATTCAATTATTACTATTAGCTTTAATAAAATGTACTTGGGACCTTTATTTTAGCTTTGCATATTTCCTGTTTTACAAATTAATTTAGGTCTTTAAGGTACTAAATGACCAAGATACTAAGTCTCTTAACTTTCAAGGCAATGTAAAACGTCGTTTGCAAATTGGTCTGGGAACCTAATGTCGTGGTTTAATTTATTCCATCCAGGTAAGGCAAGGCACATGATTTCCCATCGAAGCATAAGTAAACCCAAAGGATGAATATGGCAAGTGACAAGGAAAGCAATTCCTTCTTTGTCATTGTTTTAGATAAATAAATTTTAAACATTAAACACATGAAATGGTTTACCATAGAGTACCCATATGTCAGTGGCTATTCTAAGTGTTATAAAAATGTAATCAAAACAATTTTAAATAATAACAGAAACCTTGATATTTCTATGATACAAGATCTGTCTTATATTTGGTTCCCCACAATGTGGGAATTCTCATATTATTTCATTAACAGAGAAGTCAAGCGCTTCATCATTGACATCCGAAAAGTCAAATCTACTGAGGTTGTATTGTCTCATTCTTCGATATATAGTAGTTTCTGAAACAGACAGTGTGTTGCTGATATCCATAACTGTAAATCCTGTCTCGAAAAGCCCTTCAATAGTAATATTTGGTATGCTAAATTCATGGCGGCCGAGGTGATTGCTGATCAAATCTGTTTGACAGCATCCGTATTTGACGCATTCTATCCGCAGCCTCATAATGTCAGACCTATTGACTAGGCCCAAACATTGAAAGTCATACAATAATAGCTTACATACAATATCGGGCGAGATTTTCTGTTCTTCAAATATCCTAATGTAAGAATCTAAATTCACTTGTTTGAGAACATTAGACATAGGGTCTGCCATTTTATTTCACTGTAGTCACTATAAAAATTAATCGGTGTATTAAGACAATATATCCCCTTAGGCCTATTCGCGCGGTTGCGAAAGTTCCGTCTTTAGTCATCATCATAAAGAAGTTTGCACCGAATATAAGCAAGTTTCGACCGAATATAAGATTTTTTCCGTTTTAATACATGATATAAGGATGATAGCACCACATATTAGGACATGTGCACATAATATAAGGACAAAAGCACATCATATAAAGAAGTTTGCACATCATATAAGGACTAAAGTACCGCGTATAAAGAAGTTTGCACATCATATAAGGACGAAAGCACAGCATATAAAGAAGTTTGCACATCATATAAGGACGAAAGCTCGGCATATAAAGAAGTTTGCATATCATATAAGGACGAAAGAACAGGATATAAAGAAGTTTGCACATCATATAAGGACGAAAGCACCGCATATAACGATGTTTGTTCATCATATAAGTACAAAAGCATATCATATAAAGAGGTTTGCATATCATACAATAAAAGTTATCATCTTAAGACACTTCTGGCGTTCCATAGAGGAAAGTTACTGCAGTTAGTATACAAGACCTATTGTTACAAAATAAAGAATTAAATACAGCAATCATTAGATCCTTTATTTGGAAATATTTTGAAACGTACGCACTAACAAATTGCACGAACAAATAATATCAGAAGTTTGAAAGTTTTTAATATATTTTAACATATTTATACATTGGTGTGATAATTGCCACAGTGCAAACATGTTCTCCCTATGAAACGAGTTATATATGAAATGAATAGCAAACAATACACGAATTGTCTGTAATAATGAAAATGTTCAAACTGTAAAAGTTAAAGTCATATCACAGGAAAGAGGAAACTGTCGATGCGGGCTACAGTTGACTTAGGACCCGTCAGAGCTGTCTCCATGGAAATCTCAGTTTAGGGCATGGATAGATGTATCTCAGTCTGTGTCGCAGGGAGCTCGGATTCGGGGCTGGACTAGGTACTGTTTGCATTCGACATGTCGGAGATTTCAGGTGTTGCAGTAGAAAGAATTCTCACCGGCGATGTTTATATTGTTGCTGGAAATCATCCCAATGTTAATAGTACTGTTCCCCGTTGTGACGTTCCTAGTGCTGATGTGAAGAACAGGCCTTTTTTGTGGGCAAAAGGTACTAAAATCACAGAAGAGTTGTTCATTTTATGCGGAGTGACACCTTTCGTCATGATATTCACCCACCACTTGTTATGAAATGATATTTTTCATAACTTTTTAGGGAGGAATTTGCCTGGTACTTATCACACATTGTTAGAGAGTTCTCGTCGTCATACCCAATTTAATGGCGCACCCTCTGAGATTGACAAAAAGGTGATAGGAAGGGGTGTGTGTGTGTGTGTGTGTGTGTGTGTGTGTGTGTGTGTGAGAGAGAGAGAGAGAGAGAGAGAGAGAGAGAGAGAGAGAGGGAGAGAAAAATATTATACATGATTATAAAGAATAATAAAATAAAACAAAATGTTTCAAATGCGTTGAGCTAGAAATATAGAATTATATTGTTACCAAAATACGTATAGTGTTACCCTAAAGCAAATCTTATAAATACAGATCACAGTTTCTTACCTGTAGGAAAGGTTAACTCTCACCATGAAGTCTGACTGAACAAACTAGCACGGCACAGCCCTAGTGTTACTTATATGTGATCTGGACAGTATAACACAATACCAAAAGAAGGTTATCCTTTTAGTATTCCGCTCATCTTATAATCGCCTGACTGTGCGCTATTTCAGGTTCAGTCTGACTTCGGAGTTCACAACCTTCCTATTACCGGTTCTTTGGGTTTACATACGACACTATGGAAAAATTCGCTGTAACATCTTTGTACTTAACTGATACGGTCAACAGAAACGAATTTTGCTGCTGAAGCAATCCTTGTATTAATGTTACTGAATACCAAATTTGCTGACTTAGAATATAGGGAGAAATGTATAATATGTTTGTGCAAGGCAAGGGATTTTACAATTCGTGCATAGAAAACGTAATGTTTATTGAAATAATACATATTTGTATTAAAACAATAAAATAAATTGCTTTTAACTCAGTTTCCTTAAAACTTCGATCATGACAATAATAAAGAGATAAGCATACGATTGACTTGGTAGACAAAAAGCATATTTGTACAAGAACATGTTTTGGAAAGAGAAAGTCGTGTTTCCCTTAACATCGTCAGGGGCATATCGACCCTATCTTTCCAAGATTTGTGTTTTCTGGGGCTTGCACGGGGATTGGTTGCATTAAAAACCATGCTGTTTAAGTGATTTCAAAAGTATTATAAAATGTTAGGGAAAACTAAATGAGGCGTAAGGGGAGAGATGGGATGGGGTGGGATGGGGTCAGTAACAGTTATTTGATGAACACCTGAAGCCGACACTTTGGTTACATGGAATTAATATATTTAGGAATTAAGTTCTCTGCTAGCAACAAATTAGCTACGGATCTTTAGGAGAATGACTGATTGCATTAGTTGGCCAGTCGGACTATTTCAGAATTTTATGGCTGATTCCAGTAAGAATTGCAGTTTTGAAAGTTAATCAAATTGATGTTGCAGTTATCAAAACCGTCTAAGGTCAAAAGCAACTTTGGATGTGTATCCATAATTAATCTATAATCGTTACCAAATCGTTACAAATTTGATTTTAGATTAGTGACGCATGGATGTTAGGTACAACGAAATTTAAACTGATTACTGTTAAATAAAGCTTTGTTTAAGACAATATATAAAGAGAAAATGTATATTATTCACCTGAGCATTTCACCTGTATAGGTATGTGTCCTGCTTTCTATTCGCTCTCATTTTTCTTCTTTAAATCTTCTTTCGCGTTCTGGTACATAGAGGTTAATGATGGTACCATTTTGTCCTAAAAGGCATTCTGTCATGGTGGTCCTTTTGAGAGTGTCTTGAACTGTTTAAAAGAACGAAAGTTATACAAACATATTTTCCCCTTTACTTTAAGGATTTTACCATAATCTTTGACATTATCTTTGTTTGTGTGCCTTTTGGGTAGAATTGTTGCAACATCAAGACACGATGCTTTAGATTTTTTAGACTGTTAATGATTTATTTCACTTTGTATACACAGATATTCTCCTGTAAGCTTTCAGTATGGTCTGTGCAATCTTGTATAGCTTTACTTCATTTTCTCTCGTTAAATACATTGCAATTTTTGTCAAACAAGCCAAACATTTATACCTTCATAATATCCGCCAAAGCCATTTGCAACGGACTCGTCAACGCGCACACATTTTCCTGAGAAAAATGTATGTTTATATTTTTACCTCTCCTAATATTGAAGACTTTCGAGAAATGCCTTACTCACATTCGTGTGCTCTTTCGATTTGTTTTAAAAATACTTCTCTCCATATATTTTTCTGCAACGACTTTGTAAAATTTCTCTCTTCTTCACCTTACGTTCTCTATGCGAATTATACTCACCACTTCTTGGACTTCCATCATTTATCCAGATATACTTCGCTCGTATTTGAAGCTTATGTGCTACTTTAAGATCATCTGAAAAATAAATTTTGGCGTGAACGTTGAATTTGAAAACTGCGAATGTGATTTCGCTTGACTGCTGTATTGCAGTAATAATGCAGCCATAACCTTGTCCAAAATTGTATTTATCTTTACAAAATTCAGGTGATGATCAACTCCAGATTGATAATATTTTTAATAAAAATCAACATCTAATTTATTTCAAGCTATGTTATTTCTCGTCACATACTGTCTAAGGTGTCTCCCACTTGTAAATGTACGAAGAGAAATCAGTATAGGGAAGTGGTCAGGTATCACGCGCTCCTCGCGATTTGAAACGATATGCGCACTACCTAAGCTAACCATGAATTGACATCAAAGTACAAAACGATGAGTCATCGTTTCTGCTGGCACGAATGTATAACGGGAACCAGTGTACATTGTTAAATGACCAACACTGACCAAATTCGTTATATTACTATTTCTTAAGAACTCGAGAAATACCCGATCCCTATAATCTCTGAATACAGCTACATTGAAATCCTCATTAAAATACACATTGCCCCACAGTGAGTACTGATCTTACAGATTTTGAAAAATCGCTATTTGTACATTTTAAAAATTCCATGCCATGAAATAGTAAGGGTTTATGTCCCAACAAATATATTTTTCATATGTGGAAATTTTACTTCTTTGACATCAACTCTGTCACTACTAATGGTGTTAGCATACCTCACGAGAGAGGCTTTAATACTTTTACAACACCTCTTTTACCACATGTTACCTAATATTAAAGGAAATACCCTATGCATTAGCGTTGCATTTGCATTCAGAATTGATAGAATCGTAAAATGGAAGTATATGCTTTAACAGCGCATGCTCAGTTATGCATATTACATTAGCATCATATTTGTGATTGCATTAAGGCTAAGGGCAGAGGACATAATACCGCTAACGATCCAGACCAGTATATTAAGATTCAATGTAACATAAGAAATAGACGTTTCATAAATACACATTGCGAAAACAGGACAAAGCAACAAAACACACTAACTTACGACTAAACAAAAAGACAGACTTAAGAACAACTATGTCGCAACAGTTATGAAGTACCACCAAGTAGTATACATAATCTGAGGTTCCTCTCTCAGAGACACCCCTACCCCCCCAAAAAAAACGTTATACGTTAACATTTTTGTCAGCAGCCGTTTTTAGCTTAAAATGATGACTTTCATATGATAAGACTTTTCTAACATATTTCTGACAAAATTTGTTTTGTTGGGGTAGGTGGTCTCTGAGATAGGAACAACTCAATTATGTATACTACTATTACCTATAGACAAAATTAATTAAACAAATGAAATATTATATATAATGTATCACTATAAGTCAATCCGACATGTTGGATTTGATCTGACAAATAAATTTTGTAAGAGATTTAATTCGATTAGAGCAGCCTCAAATTATACTGGTATAGAAACTAAAATAATAAGCGATTGTATTAAAAAAGTTGGATATCATATATCACCAAAATATGGGTCGGTTTGGTTATTCGCGACTGAAAATGATGTGAGAATAGCGGGTTGGGCAGATGATGTGATGACATTTATTGACAATATGGTTGATATTTTATTTGATAATGATATTACTAAAGCTGTAGAAAATTAAACATCTACTGTTGTAACCTATATTTTATGATAATCTTTTTCATATCTGCTGACTCTCATTGGCAGAATATCTTTTAACATACTGTCAATAATACGGAACTCACGTATTAAATCGTCCATATCATATTTTATACCCCGCAAATAAGATCGTATTTGATCAAGTAATTTTTTATATGTGATACTTGCTGTTTTACAAGCATTTTGTTTAGTCGCAAGACGAGGCTCAATTTTTTACACGCTGTTGCAAGAGAAACACCGACACCAGATATTATTAACAAAAACGGATTTAATGATGCGCCACTTGAAATTATACCAGAGCTAGTCATTAACAGTGGCAAATATGATATCATTCGAAGTATTCTGTTATAGTATTTGTAAAAATTTTTTAAGCACCCAAGTTTTTTATGATAATATTTGTAATATTGCATTAGAGCTTCCACATCTTGTTTTGGAATTTTATCTGAAATATGATTAAAATCAACTATATTTTTTTTCATTGTATAATATTTGTTTACATATTTTATACAATAGTGCCAAGTCCCTGGGTTTGATTTATTATAATTAACTAAATCGAGGTGTTTCAGCGACAAATTCCAGACACCACCAGTAGGGCGTTTCGGTTACAAATGTTTTATCAGGTGGTTCCAGTGCAAATACTTCTTTGGCATCTTTATTTAATATAATAGATACAGTTTTAGAAAAACTATCGGTTGAATAATGCCATGGAAATGTAGTAAATATATTAAATTTTGCACTGCTAAATATAGACATCCTATATACTCCAGTGACTTCCGCGGTATATATGATAACGTTACTATTTTGCGGTGTCCATGTTGCTGATCCTGATGCTACTGTGTGTACCACATTGATGATCTGCTTGTGAGAACTTTTAGTTACTAGATTCGTTTTTTCAATGATATTAGGAATTCCACTAACAATATCGTTTAGTTTTGTGTTAATGTCAGCGAGTTTAATATCTACGACCGCTGGACTTCCAAAAAATTCATTAACAGATTTGTTTATATTTCTACGAAAATTTAAGAACGTTTGTAAGTGATTAGAAAAATTAGTATTGAGTGTAGTCATTTCATTATTAATTGTAGCTAACGAAGTTGTCATAGGAATTTCCTTATCGTCTACATGTTTCTTTGTTGCTGCGTCAAAATCTGTTTCTGGTGTTCTGAGATTATTAATACCATTATTGTTCATGTTGAGAAATGCGCGCATTATACCGCCGTTGACTAATTCTTGATCATCGACGTATTTTTTTGTTGCTGCGTCTGATTCTGCAGCTGGGTTTCCAAGGTCTATAAATTTTTTTCCTGACATATTGATGTTACCTGTAACTGTCCCACCTATTTTATCAAGTTTATCATCATCAACATACTTTAACTGCAAATAACTTACCGCTTGAGTTTGATTTAAGTTTGCTGGTGGATACCTGGTCTCTAAATTTATAATTTTTTTCCTGACATATCTAAGTTACCGCTTAAAGTTCCACCACATTTATCTAGTTTATTATTGTTAACTAATTTAAGTTGTGCATAACTAACAGCTTGTGTATTAACGACATTTATTGGCGGATAATCTGTTTCTAACTCTAGTACTCGTTGATTTGACATAAACAGGTTTCCCGTCATTGTGTCGCCGGATTTTTTTAGATAGCCTGATAAATCAACCTTACCGTCTGTTATTGTTGTACTTTCAGCTGATGAATCTCCTACTAATGTTCCAAATTTTGTATAATAGCTCATTATTTATTTATCGTTTGACAATTTTTATATAGCATAAAATTATATAACAATAATGGCAAAATCATCGATATTAAATTTTGATACAGAACGTTTGGTGAAACATAAACATAACAATGAACTTCCAGATTGTCATTATCTTATTGTTGGAAGAACTGGATTGGGAAAAACAAACTTGCTTATGAATTTACTTCTAGGAGATAATTTTAACTACGATCGCATTTATATTTCTGCGATTAACCCGCAGCAAGATAAGTACGAGCTACTTAACAATTATAATGACAAACTTCGTGATGATCTTGAGGCTGGCGAAGATTTTTTTTTATTATCAAACAACCAGAAGAACTCATTCCAGTTAATCAACTTAATTCGTCCGAAAACAAGATAGTTGTTTTTGATGATATTCCGCTAAACAACGAGGAAATGAATAAAATAAGATCATATTTTTCACTGTCGCGAAATAAAAAATGTAATTCTATTTATCTCGCCCAGGGTTTTTATAATGTTGACAGATTTATTAGGCGAAATACTGGTTGTTTAATATTATTTCCAGGACTTGACAATGTTGCCGTTAGAAATATCGCGAACGAACAATGTGGTGATGTAACAAAAGATACATTTATTGAATTATATCACAAAGCAACGGCAAATAAATATGACTTTTTTTTGTTTGATAAATGAACAAATGATACGAGTAAAATGTTTCGCTGTTGTATTGAAAAATATCTACAGTAATTTTTATACAAAATAGTATATAATTAATGGAAAGACAAGCAAAGTACAGAAAACATATAGAAAATCTAAAAAAAACTTGCACAATCTCAAGCAAAATTTAAGCAGCAAGTACAGCAAGCACGACGTGGTCAAGTGGTTGCAGCAGAAACAGCAGCATCCGTTTTCAAGCCAGTTAGTGAAGCTTTACTTGGAAAACAACCTGAAACTAAACCATTATCAGAAGAAGAACGTAAGCGACTACAGGAAAAAGGTTTACTCGGACTAGTTAAAGAACATCAAGAAGCAACTACTAGAGGAATTACTACTAGATCTGATGCGAAGGAAAAAAAGATTAGCTGAGGCACTTATAGCAAATATCGCTGATCCTGCTGCAAGACAAGCTGAACTAAGAAGGTTGTTGAACAATCCAATGGAACTTCAACGAAGATTAGCAGAAGCAGCAGAAGTTAGACCGATTGAAAGAAGTTTAGAACAAAAAATGAAAAAAATCAGAAGAAATGTTAGAAGATATTTTTGCTAGAAAAAGATCTGAAAGAGAAGAACTCAGAATAGAGAGGGAAAATATAGAAGAAACAAGAAGATTTGACCATAATTTAGCAAACATAAATAGCAAAATAAGAGATGACGAATATGAAGATTTTAATAAAAAATATAACTTTAAGAATGTGAGAATACATGATTTTAACAAAGATGAATTTAAAGATGACGAAAAAATTACAAGATTAAAAGAAATAAAAAAAGAGGGTGATGAGCATCTCAGAGAAGTAGTTTTCGGAAATAGAAATTACTATGATGACATTAAATTATATCGACATGGAATTATTGCTGATCTTTATATTGAAGTTATTGATAATATAAGAAATGGCAAATACAGTAGTCATCACAGTAGTGGTTTAAGTGCCGAAGCAAAATTATTAGATAAAAGATCAGATGAATCAGCATATACACTACCAGCTCCTATAATGACCAAAGAAGATTTACTAAGTTCAGAACGTGAATATGAAAGAAATCGTGATGAATATAAAGACAAAGCAGAAGAGGAAATAACATCAGAAGAATATTCTAATTTTATGGGAAAAAATGACATTTATGGCGTTGATAATATGTATGATTGGGAAAAAGATAAATACGATAATCTCATTAAAAAATTAACTGATATTACAGAACAAAATGTAGGAGCTTACGTAGAAATTGATACAGCTCCAATGGAAAATGTTGAAGAACTTTTTGAAAAAGCTAGAGATGCTGTTATTGCCAGTGTTTTTAAAAGAACTGCATTAAGATTTAGAAATAAAGAATATGTTGAAAAAAATAATTTAACTTTTGAAAAATTATTTAAAGGTTATGATAATGATCGAGTAAAAAAACTTTTAGAAAAAACTGGAACTGGAGCTAGAATATTGTCATCAGTTACTGAAATGATAGGGAGATTAATGCTATTGATATGATCAAAAGAAGCTGGAAATGTTGGTGTTGAAATTGACAATGAAATTATTGACATACTTGATAATTTGAGATCAGAAAATATATTAACATCTGACGAATACGGAACTTTACATCACGATTTGATATAATCGCGGCTATTTAGTTTTATAAATTTGTGTAATGATTTTATGTAAAAAATGTCAGCAACATTATTACTAGACTCTAGTCGATCTGATAAAGATAGCGAAAATTTTTCAGTAAATTATATTCCGCCAATAGAAATAGATCGTGAGAAACAATATGAAATTGGACTAATTTCCTGCACTTGTTGGCATGTGATGGCTAACGTAAAAACTGGAATTAACGATGAATTTGCATTTACTGTTCCTATACGTACTCCACCATTTGTCGCTTGGAAAATAATTAAAATTCCACAAGGAGCTTATAATGTCACTGATCTAAATAAAATAATAAAAGAACTTATAACAAAAAATAAAGGTATGGCTGATAATTTTGAACTTACACCAAATTATAATACGTTACGCGCAAGAATGAAATTAAAAGATATAACAGTTAGTCTTGTATCGCAAACAAGTATCTCACCACTGATAGGATTTTATAATTATGTATATCCTGATCTTAATCGTGATAATTCCGAAACGTATGACGGCCAACTGCCAGTAAATATAACTGAAGTAAACGCAATATTGGTAAATTGCTCTATTGCATCTGGATCTCATTCAGCTAAAGGTAATAAAGGACGAACGATATATAGTTTTTCACCAGAAGTTCCACCAGGATCTCTTATGCAAATTAGTCCACGTCAGGTTATTTATTATCCGTTAAGCGTTGAAAATCAAATAACAGAAGTAAATATGCAGTTGACAGGTCAGTCTGGAAGACAGTTAGATCTTAATAATGAAATTGTTACTTATTATTTACACCTACGCGAACAGTAAACATATTTTCTGAAAGATTTGGAAGTAAAATTATGCAACCTCAGATATAATGAAACAGAGAAAAAAAGTTTATCGAAGAAAAATAGTAGGAGGATTTTGGGGAAATATATTTGCTAAAATTATAGAAAATGTTAGAGGAATAGCTCATAAAGTTGCAACAATTGCACTTGACGCATCAAAAGCGTTTGCAACTGGAGCTGCATGTGCTGCTGGAACTGCCGTGGGGCAAACAATAGCTGATAACATGAAAGGCGATCCACAACGTGGTATACCGACAATCAAACAAGCTATTTCAGAAATCGCACCAACAAAAGAAACTCAGCGCGCAATGATAACAACAACAAAAAAACTTTTATCACCACGAGGAGAACAAATTATACAAAACTTAATATCTAAAGTAACAACACCGCAATAATTTTGTATAACCTAATAAATAAAAAAATGTCTGTAAAAAATTATCTAGATTTAGCAGAAACTTATGACTCAGACGACACAGTAACAGAATTCGAATACGTTGAATATCTTGATGAAAATTCTAAGAACCTAATAAGACTGGCGTCAGAACATTTCATACTCGAGACGAGGACGTATTTTTACTTCCTCATAAAGCAATGTTGGAAGTTCCTGGCCAGATTATGACAGCGCCTGCCGCACCTGCCGCAATTGCAGTTGGAAGAGTAGTAGCTCTTTTAAATGACAGTTGGTGTTTATTTAAAAGTGCTCGATATCAGCTGGCCAATCAAAATGTCGAAGATATTTCAGGTCACTTACAAGTTGCAAGTACAATATTAAATATTATTTGGTTTTCCGACGATTACTACAAATCAACTGCAACTAATATGATGTGGTTTAAAGATATCGGAAGTGGTGGTGCAGGTATTATTGCATCAGCTGAATTTTCAAACGGAGGAATAGCTATTATAGCTGCTGGAGCTAATGCCGCTGCAGATGTTATAATTGTAAGAGATCTTCTTATTATTAATGCTGCTATGCTAGGTAGCTGCAAACGCTGATGCAGACGCTACAAGAGTCTCACTTATTGCAGCTTGTAATAATCTTAGTGTAACACCACCAGGTATGGCAGCAATCGGCACTGAAATGTTAGCTCATGTTAATAACATAATTGCTCATAACAGAAGAAATATACATTACAATGAGGGTTATACTAGGAGAAAGGCACTTGCAGCAGGATCACGTCAAATTACAATGATGCTGCCATTAAGTACAATATTTGGCTTTTGCAGGGACTATAACAAGGTATTTCGTGGAGTTAAACATACTCTTATTTTAGATCGATCAGATCAAAACGACTGCCTGTTTAAATCTGGTGGAAATAATGCACAATTTGTCATAAACAAACTTGCATTATGGATGCCAAGAATAACTCCGTCTATCACTAAAATGGCGGAATTAAATGATATGCTGGAAAAACACACAAACAGAATTTATTTTCAGCAACATAAAATATATCAAACAGCAGTTCCGAATACCACCGACTATACATGGCGAGTTACAACAACATCAAGTGAACAAAAGCCACGGCAATTATTTGTTGTATTTCAGAGACAAGATCGACGTAACAACCAGGAACAAAATAATCCGATATTTGATAATGCTGATGTTAGACGAATATACGCTAAAATAAATTCAAAGCAATATCCAAAACGAGCGATAGAATGCAATTTTGCAAATGATGCTAATAAAAATATTACTAGACCGTACATGTATTTGCTCGACGCACTGCAAAAATATCAAGATGTTGGAGATGGATCTCAGATCTCGTACACTTTATCCGATATTTTATTTTGATGTTAGTAAGCATAGCGAGCGAGCTGTAGACAGCACAGCTGATATTGAAATTACTTGGACACTAGGAGCTCCAGCTCCAGCAGATCAGTTAAACGTGTATGCGTCAGTAATAAGCAATAGATTTATTACAATGGACTCTGTCGGAGGTAAAATGTCAGTACAAGCTTAATCTGTAATCGTTATATAAGATGACAAAATATATTGTAAAAGAAATATATTTGACTGATGGTCAAGTTAAAAAATTAGCAGCTGCTGTTGCAAAGAAAAGACAAGTATCATTAAAGGTCAACCATAACGCAGCGGGTACTTTAACAAAATTAATGTTAACCAAAAACCAAGTAAATAAATACGATCGCAAGAAACCTTTTGTTTTAAATTTAAGTGCTGCACAAATAACTGTAATGGCAAAACATGGCGGCTTCTTCGGTCCGGCATTATCTGTAATAGCCAGAACGTTAATACCTAAACTTTTGCCAGTGTTAGATACATTAGGATTAGCAGCAGCGTCTGGAGCAGTATCTGGCGCAACGAAAAAGGCAGTTGGAGGTAGTGGTATAAAGAAAATTTTCTTATGAATATCGACAGTAACAATTTTATATGATGGATAAATATAATGCCTAAAAGAAAAACAACGATGAAAAGAAAGACACCGACGAAAACAAAAGACACGACAGAGGCGAAAAGGGGGATTTATTCCAATAGCCCCGTTACTAGCAGGATTGGCGGGAAGTCTATTGCCAAATCTGTTAGGAGTACGACGAGGACTAATGTTGCCAGGAACAAGGAGATAAAATCTGCGTTAAGTAACTTTGATATACTTGATAAACTAAAAAAAGTAAAAAATTTCAGTGGAGTTTATTCTAAAGATGAACTTATGGCGATTCCACCGTCGCTGGGTTCGTGTGTTATAAATATACAAGATTTTAATGACGGATCTGGCACAGATTGGGTAGCTGTTTATGATAACAATTATTTTGACTCGTTCGGAATTCCACCAAGTGACGCAGTAAAAAAATATATGAGTAGAATGCAAGATACTAAGTCTCTTACGAAAATAATAAATTATTCGTCTAATCAAAATCAACCAGTTGGAACTTCCGCTTGTGGATATTATTGCGTAATGTTCATTAAACAGATAACCAAAAATCCAGATCTTTTAAAGTTTATTTTACAATTTGACAAACAACCTTCTCACGCTAATGATGAGATTGCATTAAATTTTATCTAAACTTAGATATACAATGTCAACATATTGTCTTAAGTGTAAAACTAAAACAGAAAATAAAGACGAAAAACAGAAAAAACAAAAAATAATAGAATAATGTTGAAAAGACAGCGAACAAAATAAACATAGCTGCGATAAAGTAATGTTAGACGAACTTCGTGATATGAAACCTGTAAATATGCGAGAACGTGTTGACCGAAGGCTGCTCCAGGGTTTTATTGGAGCAAAATATAAACTTGGTCTCAGTAGAGAATCATATGATGATCTTGCAACTGAGTTACACAGACCTAAGCATAAAGTTTCCGCGACGTAAAGTTGTCGCAAATGACGTTGATGATATCTGGGCGATAGACTTAGTTGATGTTTCAAATCTATCCTAATATAACGTCGGCGCTGATGGCGCTCCAAAGAGATATCTTTTTAATGTTGTAGATGTTTTAAGTAAATACGCGTTTAGTATACCCGTTTCGGATAAAACAGGGACATTGATGACTGATGCGCTAAAACAAATTATTGTTAACACAGAAAGAAAACCAAATAGAATCTGGACTGATCATGGAGCAGAATTTTTTAATAAAAAATTTGAGCAGTTTTTGGAACAAAATAACATTAAAAAATATGTTACAGGAAATGAGGGAAAAAGTGTCATCGTCGAGCGATTTAATCGCACGCTCAACGAAAAAATCCATAAATATTTGACAGCTAAAAATACGAGTAAATATATTGACAATTTACAAAACATTCTTGACGAGTAAAATAACACGAAACACAGATCCATTTCGCTAGGCAAAAGTAAAATGTCACCAAACGACGCGATTTCAAATCCAATATTAGCAAACGAAAATATGTACCGACGACACAAATTTAAAATTGGTGATAAAGTTAGAATTTCTTTGATGAAAAAAACATTTGAGAAAGGGTATACTCATAATTGGAGCGAGGAAGTATTTGTTGTTGATAAAGTACTTTTAACAATACCAGTTACATACTCGTTAAAAGATTTATTAGGTGAGCCTATAACTGGCAGTTTTTATGAGCAAGAACTTTTGAAAACAGAACAAGATATATTTGTTATTGAAAAAGTTATTAAAAAGCGCGGCAACAAAAGTTTAGTCAAATGGCGAGGGTATAGCGATAAATTTAATAGCTGGGTACCAACTAAGTCGATCTCATCGACTGGATAATATTATTATAAATGTCCTCGTATTTTATTAGTACTGACTTACATTTTACTGGTTTGCATAAAGGAATTAAATGTAATTTTCTTGCACCGTCCATTGGCATTAAATTAAATATTTTAACAAAAATAAAATCGTATTTTATATGTCTTTGTTGTCCAGCTTTTTTTACGTTTAAAAAGGGTTTTATAAGCTGCCAAAATATTTGATGCTCGGCAACAGTAAAATTAAATTTTATTATTTTTTTAGCGATATGGTACTTAACATTATATCGTCCAGTTGTTGGTCTGCTTAAATATTTTTTACTAACAACAACATCATCTTCGTCGTCGTCATAGTTATGCAAAATATCTTTTTCAGTATAATCAGCAAATCTGTCATTAGTAATATTTTCGGATGTAAAATTTGAAACTGAAACAAAATCTTCCGAACTTAGTTTAGCCAGTCTCTCAATTAAGTTCATTATTATAATAATCTTTTGTCTAATTAATAAATAATAAGATGTTTGGAGAAATAAAATAGCATCAGCGAGCTAATATATTAAATCATAAAGAATTAGCTGAAGCAATTCGAGCTTGTTTGTTGGGATATAATTTTTATTTTGTTGATGTTATGATGGCATTGGGTGATTCTGACAAATTTTTATTATCAGCAGCGGACAAAATAAAACTTGATACAAATAAAATAATGACATTACGATTTAATCGCGACGATGTCATGGAATTTAGTCATAACTGTCTTTCTTGGAATGATATAGAAGATATTATTAATTATCGTATTTAAAACTAAATCTATCAAATGTCAACATCGACGTTGCTGATTTTGTTACATTATCAGCTACTCTTTTTACTGTATGTGAATTAATTTCATGATATTTTGCAGCAGCTGTTATTGATTTAAATTTCATTTCTTCTCCAGTTTCGAGATTAATTGAAATTATTTGTTTAGCCGGATTTTTAAAATTATTACCACCACCAATTCCTCTTCTAGTATTTTCTTTTTGCGTAACCACATCTAAATTTTCCAAACGATTATCTGTTTTAATACCATTTTTATGATCAACAACTAGACCATTAGGTATTAGTCCGTTAAAAGTTTCAAACACAAAACGGTGATTATAATAACCAACGAAGTCTGTTTTAGTTCCTCTAACATTCATACGTAAATACCCAGCATCATGTAAATTTCCAACAACTTTTTTAGTTCTTTTATGTCGAATAATTTCCTTATCATTTGCCTCATATAAATCAAATACTTGGTGAGGTTGAAATTCATTTTGTAATGATAAATTTTCAATATTATCATCTGCAACTGCGCCATTTGCTCTGTATACTCGTTGTCCTTCTGGAATATCGCCGCAAAACAAAGTATAAATAAAATCTTTTCTAAACATTTTAATTCTTTCTGTATCATCGCCTTTTACTGAAATTAACATACCAGCTGGTGTTGATATGCCGATAGATTTTTTAGATTCTATATTAATAACAGAACCAAGTGCATTTGCAGCATATAAGTTGTACATTGGATGTACATGATAAGTTTCTTGCTCTTCCGCCGTCAGTGGTATATATCTCCAAATTTCTGTCATTATACTATAAGGTTTTTCATATCTCTAATTAGGAATTTTAAACAATTCAATTAAATATAAAATATTATTATATATATAATGTTAAAATTGCGAGATATTGCTAAAAAGAACATTATCAAATCAGAAAAAATTGCTTCAGCATTTTCTGGTTACGATAACAGTTACAAACTTGATGATCAAAAAATTTTAGCAAATTTTAGCTCCACAAATTTATTTCATCTTTTACAGCCTGTTATATCAGAAGAACTTGCGGCTCATAAAAGTATCAAACTTATACTCCAATATCATACGATTTTATCAAAGTTACACGCAGTTGAGGATGTACTTGATATAATTTTTGAAACAAAAAGTTTTGAGAGCGAAAATTCGGAACCATATTTAACAGCAAAATCGAGAAAAATATTGACTGGAACAAATATTGCCATGGTCGCCGATGAAATACATCAAGAAATAAACAAAAAATTAGACGAATTTACTTTCTCAGGATCAGGTTGGAAATTTGAAATGATAAAAGAAGTTTTATTTCACACAGCAAAATATAACGTACTTCACGGCAGCGGCGCTAATAGCGCTGGCTACGTCGATCTCCCTCAAAAAATTAAAAACAAAAAATGCTTTATTAATGTCAAAAACGATGATGACAAATGTTTTTAATGGTCTATTCTTTCTGCGATGTTTCCAAAAGAAAAAAGTGCTGATCGCGTTAACAAATATTTTCCGCATAAAGACGAACTAAATTTTTTAGGAATAACTTTCCCAGTAGCAGAAAATCATATACCAAAGTTTGAAAAACAAAACAGCATCTCAGTAAATGTTTTCGGACTAGATGAGCGAGAAAACGTTTACCCGAGATATATCTCAGAAAATGCTACGCACAATACAATAAATTTATTATTTTATCGGGGACATTATTGTTGGATAAAAAACTTTAACGGACTAGTTGGCAAACAGTACAGTAAAAATAAAAATAAAAAATATTTCTGCTATAGATGTTTGCACGGTTTTTCTAGCGATGAAAGACTACAGAAGCATCTCAAATACTCTGACAATGTTCAAAGAATAAGGATGCCAAGCGAAAAAGAAAAAATATTAAAATTTAAAAATTATAATCATAAACTAAATATTCCTTTTGTTATTTACGCTGATCTGGAGTGTCTACTTGTTCCTGTGGTTGGAGCAGAGAATAATCCGAATAAATCCAGTACTAGAAAAATACAACAACATATTCCTTGCGGAGTAGCTTATAAAGTAATTTGTTGCGCTAACGATAAATTTTCAACTCCGATAAAGTTATATAGAGGTGAAAATCCTGCCGTATGGCTATTTAAAAATTTAATAGACGAAGTTAATAAAATTTATAACAGATTACTTAAAACAGCTCCGATGAAAATAACGTCTAAACAACAACTCGACTTTGATAAAGCAGTTGATTGTCATATTTGTGAAAAGTTGTTGGTTGATTCTAACGGAGTCCGTGATAAGGTGCGAGATCATTGTCATTTGACCGGCCAATATCGTGGAGCAGCTCATAATAGTTGTAATTTAAAATTTCATGCTCCAGATTTTATTCCCGTAGTTTTACATAACTTTTGTGGTTATGACAGTCATGTCATCGTAGAAGCTTTTGGTGATGAAAATATTAAAGCTAAACTAAAATTAAATAACGTAATAAAATGTATTCCAAATAATATTGAAAAGTATATGTCGGTGACGCTCGGTAAATTACGTTTTATTGATAGCCTGCAATTTATGGCAGCATCATTAGATGAGCTTGTTAAAGATTGCAGTAGTTTTAATAATTTGCGAAGTTGCTTCAGTGAAAACTATCTCGATCTGAAAAAAAGGTATATTTCCGTACGGGTATCTCGACGATTGGAGCAGATTTGATGAAACTTCTCTACCTAGCAAAGATAAATTTTACTCGCAACTTAAAAATGAAAATATCGCAGATGACGAATATAAATATGCGCAAGATATTTGGAATAAATTTAGTTGTAAAACATTTGGTGATTATCATGATCTATATTTGAAAACAGATGTACTATTACTAGCAGATGTTTTTGAGAGTTTTCGTCGGGTAAGCTATAGCAATTATGGATTAGACCCCTGTTGGTATTTTTCCTCTCCAGGATTATCTTGGGACGCTCTACTAAAAACAAGCATAATAGAACTAGATCTCTTAACAGATGTCGATATGTTTAACTTTACTGAAAAAGGTATCAGAGGCGGAATTAACGTTATAACAAAAAAATATGCAGCTCCTAATAACAAGTATTTAAAAAATTATGATAAAAATCTCCCGTCGAATTACATCATTTATCTGGGCTCCAATAATTTGTATGGTTATGCAATGTCAGAACCAATGCCATGTAGTGCATTTCATTGGATAACTTCAGATCATTTTCTTAAGGAAACTGAAAAAGATTTACCTAGAAAAATTAATATCGATTTTTCAGATATCTCATATTTTGTTGAAGTTGATCTAGATTATCCTAATTCGCTACATGATCTACATAACGACTACCCGTTTTGCGCAGAGTCAATGATGATCAATTATAGTTTATTATCGCCTGAACAACGAGCAACGACGACATAAAAAAATTCGATTGTGAATAAGTTAGTTCCAAATTTGTTAGATAAAAGAAATTATGTTATGCATTACAAAAATTTAAAACAAGCAGTAGATGCTGGACTAATTCTGAGAAAGGTCCATCGCATGCTAAAGTTTAACCAGTCGAAGTGGATGGCAAATTATACTGATCTAAATGCGAAACGTCGTGCTGTGGCTAAAACCGAGAAATTTGAGAAAAACTTTTTCAAGTTGATGAACAACTCAGTGTTCGGTAAGACGATGGAAAATATTAGGAAAAGGGTTTCTATAGAAATCGTTAATGATATAAGTCGCAGAAATAAATTAGTTAATGATGATGGTTTTGTTAGTATGAAAATATTTAATGAAAATCTTGTTGCAATACAACGACGAAAGACAAATTTAAAGTTAAATAAACCTATTTATGTTGGTGCAGCTGTTCTTGATATATCAAAGTGGCTGATGTACGATTTTCACTATAATTTTACCAAAAAGCAGTGGCCAGATTGGGAGTTGCTATTTACTGATACAGATTCACTAGTTTATAATATAAAATCTGAAGATGTCTATCAGGGTATTTACAATAATAAAAATCTGTTCCATTTATCAGATTATCCAGCATGTAGTGGATTTCAAGATAATTCGAATAAAAAAGTTATTGGTAAAATGAAAGATGAGTTTATGTTTATGCCGGTTAGGGAATTTGTTGGACTAAAGAGCAAAATGTATGCTGTCATATTAGATGACAATAAACTTACAAAAAAAGCAAAAGGTATTCCTCGAGGATATGTGAAAAAAGACGATGAATTTTAACGATTTTAAAGCAGCGCTGAACAATAGCATCAGTTTTATCAAAACAAATGTTATCAGAACAAATCATCATAAACTTGAAACTGATACGATCATAAAACGGGGACTAAGTAATTTTGATGATAAAAGATATTGCAGTGACGGAATTAACACACTAGTGCTTGGACATTATAAAGTAATTTTGTCTAAACATTAGAAATAATGTTTGAAAATTTAACATTAGCAGATGGAGTTAATAGCAAAATAAAAAAAATAATGGTTAATAACCAACAATTATCATTTGAATTTAACGATGAAATTTCAGGTATTTGTTTTAGTAAATTTGACAGAATCAAACTCTCCCTTATCAAATCAGATGACAGCAAATACTTTAGTTATCTCGAAAGTTTACGAGACGAGCTTGCATTAAAATATAACAATTTGCATAATCCGATAAGCTAATACCAGTATACAAAAATTAATACAGACCTAGATAGGTCGAAGGTTTACGTAAAAGGTAGTAAGGATCTTCTCGGTAAGATAGCGATAAAAGAACTATTTGAATGTCGTATTAAAGTATCTGGTAGAATTAAATTCCATCTATATAATCATGATAGCATGCTTTACTTAATATCAAACGTAGAGATATTATGTGTTGGTCAAGAAATATAACTCTGTATACCATATCTGATTTTAAAAAGGGAGATAATACTGTTCCAATCAAACATAGCATTATACATTGTTTCGTATTTTTTTGCTAATGAAATATAATTGATTTGTAAATCTGATAGTATTTTAAGACTTATAAATCCTGGTATCATTTCTGTATTTGTTAAAATAACTAGCAATTAGTCCTACTTAAATAACGTATTTACTACAGATTCTCGCTTAAGTCTAACTGCGTAATACAAAATATATTGATCATTTATCTGCAGTAATGCGTCATTCAGACAGTATCCTTGGCAACGGCCGATCTTCTGTCAAAGATAATTGTGTTGGAAGTAATTCAGGCAAGCATTAGGATATTCGTTTTTCTGTACAATATAAAATCAAAAATTATGTTTTTTCTCTATTTATTTATAATAATGTTTCAGAATTAGATCTTTTAATTTAGCTTCGATTTATATATATAACATCTGTGCATTTCATTCAGTCCACTCGTTAGTATCAGTGAAAAACGGCGATCTTATATAGTTTCAGCCTAGCATTAGGATATTCGTTTTTCTGTACAATATAAACTAAAAAATTATGTTTTTTCTCGGTTTATTTATAATAACATTTTCAGAATTAAATAATATAATGTAAAATTACGTGTTTTCAAAATCAGAAAATGAACACTGTTCGGTAACTATATAATAACATTTTTAGCATATATATGTAATGAAGTCCGGTGGCCGATTGCTAACGCGTTGGACTTTCATGCTCGAGGTCCGTGGTTCGATTCTCGTGACCGACAAATTGTCGGGCGAAAGGCGATATTATGCCAAAATTTAACATTTAATGGGGCGTCAGCCAGCCCGTCTATTTTTCAATAGAAAATTTGTACACTCTCCCACCATGTCACTTGGTGGGTGTAATTTTGCACTCCTGGGTGATTATGATGGGGGAGTGTGCAAATTTCTATTGAACATAGAGAAGGTCTGTTTATATGTAAATACTGTCACTGTAAATATGTAAATACTGTCACTGTAAATATGTAAATACTGTCACTGTAAATATGTTAATACGTTACTGTAAATACTGTTACTGTAAATATGCTTGCTGTAAATACGCTACTGTAATTAAGATTCTGTGTTTTGTGCTGTCCTTAATTAAGATATAATCATATGTATATAATCATAATCATATGTATATAATCATCTTGAAACTGTAAATACTGTTACTGTAAATACGCTACTGTAATTAAGATTCTGTGTTTTGTGCTGTCCTTAATTAAGATATAATCATATGTATATAATCATAATCATATGTATATAATCATCTTGAAACTGTAAATACTGTTACTGTAAATATGCTACTGTAATTAAGATTCTGTGTTTTGTGCTGTCCTTAATTAAGATATAATCATATGTATATAATCATAATCATATGTATATAATCATCTTGAAACAGTCCTCAAAGGGGACTATTATTTTTATTTTAATTAAATATTTATAGCCTTAGTAATATCATTATCAAATAAAATATCAACCATATTCTCAATAAATGTCATCACATCATCTGCCCAACCCGCTATTCTCACATCATTTTCAGTCGCGAATAACCACACCGACCCATATTTTGGTGATATATGAAATCCAACATTTTTAATACAATCGCTTATTATTTTAGTTTCTATACCAGTATAACTTGAGGCTGCTCTAATCGAATTAAATCTCTTACAAAATTTGTTTGTCAGATCAAATCCAACATGTCGGATTGACTTATAGTGATACATTATATATAATATTTCATTTGTTTAATTAATTTTGTCTATAGGTAATAGTAGTATACATAATTGAGTTGTTCCTATCTCAGAGACCCCCTACCCCAACAAAACAAATTTTGTCAGAAATATGTTAGAAAAGTCTTATCATATGAAAGTCATCATTTTAAGCTAACAACAGCTGCTGACATAAATGTTAACTTATAACGTTGGGGGGGGGGGGGTAGGAGTGTCTCTGAGAGAGGAACCTCAAATTATGTATACTACTCACCACCCTCATGATCGCCATTATGAAACTTATTTGGCCAGGACTGATTCCATAATCATCTCTTTTCATAAACACCTTTTACTCATCATGCAGTCTTGCATAGTTTTCAACTACATCGCATTATGAGTCATATACGGTACAAGCTGATAGACAATTACGTCTACTGCGGATAAAACTTATGAATAACGGCTTTATATCGTATTCTGCTCCGAATTTATTGAAACCCTCTGCAGCAGATTTCACGCCAATGCCGTCCGCATTAAAGCACCTTGTTATCCGACTAATCAAACTTTCAAATACAACATTAATCATCATCATCATCATTGCCATCATCAATATCATCTGAACCGTTTCTCTAACAATTGTTTGTCAAGCGAGCTAGATATTTCAACCTGACAACCAAAGACGGTAAGCAGATGGCTAAGAAGCGTATGCCAATCAATAACTTTCACATTAATCATGACAGGAAACATGCATAACCTATTCTGTCCCTGTTCCAAGTACCACGCCCAATAAGCTGTTCTGTGCAGGCTAACGGTTCACTTTGAGCCTGGGTAGATTTGCACACGTCATGGTTTACATTTGGATGAAAGGGGCATTGAAATTCCTTGTTCCATTTCCTCTATAAAATCATCGCCAGATATAGTTGCTATGGTAATCTGATGTGAACATGTAGTAAGAGCTTTTGGAAACGATAGGTGGCAAAGCATTTACAACGGTAGTTTCATTCCATGCAAATTGTCCCAAGAGCCGGATTAAGTTCCTTGTAGGCCCTATGTACTTCTTTAGCAAAACGAATGTCAACATTAAAATATGATTTAGATCTCCTGACGGAACTATCTTATGGTGAACTTTGTACACGGTGTTATTAGAAGGGGAAATTAAAATACCGACTTGCATACGAAGATGGAATGATATATGGCACAAGGGAAATAAGTCTTGTTTTAATCCTGCGCAATTCACTATCATGGGTTTCCCATCACACCTAAATACAAATCAGTCGAGTTTACGGAATGCATATTATAACTGCGCAAGAATTCTCTCCTTCAACCTGGAATATAGTATTTTTCTACTTTGAGACGTGAACTAGCGGAGATACAAAATAGAGTAAATTATTCTTTTTTTACGTTTAATTTAAAATATAATTCATTATTTAATTATATATAGTAAGGCCATATTAGGCGTATGCATGTTTCAATCTAGTTCTTTTAATTTAAAGCAACTCAACGTTGACGCCAGTGCTATTATGCTAACGCGTGATAGCACGTGTCACATCGGAGTATATGAAAATGGAACGCAACTTAACCAATATATCATAGCACAAATACACGGCTTACAGCTACAAAGACCAATAATAAGAGATACGCCTCGAATAACATGAAAAACAGGCAAACATACGCAAAAACCGGTCCTTTTTCATTCCTTTCGTATTTTGTCAGTTTTAATTTTTTCAAATTAAATTATATTTCTAAGAAATAGAATTAGATGATCGTAAGATCCATAAAGCTGGTGGAAGACAAAGGCCTAGAACAAATAAAGGAGGGCATATCTAACTAGAAGAAGGCGGCCTCAAGGCATCCATCCGCCTTAGCAGGGAGCCGTTATGAATACTGCGAAGTAAATTTATTTTCCTTTTACATAAGATCTCATAATAAATAAAGACAACTAATAGTCAAACTTTTGACTAATTATAACTGGTCCGAACACAAACATGATATAGCATCACAGAATGTAATAATTAATATAATTAATATAAGTAATAATTAATATGGTCATTAATATATCTATGACAATAATCACTGATAGGGAATATGGCAGTGAAACCAGGCAAAGAGAGCAATGCCCTAAGGATAGGGACTATGAGCCATACAATTTTAGGCCTGGAAGCAGATGGACAATAGGAACTGCACAAGTGCTCAGCCATCTAAAAACTACAATAAATGAATCCTAATCAAAATTCATTAAACGTTTGATTTCAAAATTATGTTCAAACTTTTACACGCCACAAATGAATATTGGGGAACGGGATGTGGAGGGGAGGACACCATGATATAAAATCTTCTGAATATTTGGCGCAAAATGGAGTCACCTTTAAGTCGCCGGTCTAAATGGATAGACAGCGGTTAGGTGTCACACCCATCTAAACTTATTTGCGAGGTATATATTATAGACACGGTTGTGGATGATGACATGTTATAACACATGAGCCATGGATGATGACATGTTATAACACATAAGCCATGGATGATGACATGTTATAACACATAAGCCATGCACAAACACCATTTTAAGCAGTCTAATAAAACTTGTTCCTTGTTTATATTGCTCTAATGTACTGTATAATTGGTGTTCTCCAGCTCCTGGAGTAAATAATATAGGTTTATATATAAATTAAGGTGTGATGCACTTAAACATAGGAATATATGCATCTCATGTGTATATGTAAATATATGCATGTGTCTAATAGAGCTCAAGCATCTAAGATTGCAAGAGATATTTATTTCTGATTACATTGTGTGCGTGCATATGTTTGTGTGTGAATGCGTTTTCCGTAAACGGAATAGCCTCCATGTTTTTGGGGGACATTTGCAACAACGCTATATTCATCTGACCAGTAGTACAGAAGATTTTTTAAGATATAATTATTTTTTGCATATATATTTTCCTGGTACTCACATATGCTTATTCAAGTATATCTTATTTCACTATCTTTTTAACTTTTGATGTACTCGTGCCGAAAGTTTCTATTTTATAACTACGGAAAACACCCGAATTGTTCTTTAGATACAGCATCAACAAAATCATGTTTTTGAACTCTGCACTTTACATTTATCTAGGTATAACCAAAGTTCATGTGAATTGATGCTGTCATTAACATAGCTTTTATGAATTGCCAGGAACAGGGAAATAATAATAAAAGATATGTATTTAACTAATTCCAAAATTTAAAGATGCGATATAGTTATTGCAAGACACTAATTTCGCAAAAATAAACACTTATCTAAAGTAATAATATGAATTGGAATATTGTTATTTATTTATTTATATTTTTAAATCACTACATTCAAATTCTATCGTGATAGCAATTCCCCTAAAATTATCAGTTTACTGTGCATAGAATCAAGCGGGATGATTCACAGCCGGAGATTTAAACTTGCAAATATACGGACCTAGTAAAAATCGACCTGACTTCTCTACGGAACCAAACGAACATATAATTGAAATTGACAATAATTATGTATTTATTGGTTGGTGGTTAAACATTAATCAATAACCTAAAGGCAAGGGATGCAGTTTTAGATTTATCAGCTGAACGTAATTTGATCCACATTTTGAGGGAATATAATATCGATATCAAGAGATATACAAGGAGAAAAACTAAGCTATTCAAAAATTAGGCCTGAGTTTCGCTTTCCTTGTTCCTGAGAATCTGTTTATAGATGTAGCCTAAATTTCTGTAAAAACATGAAATCCAAGCGAAGAGATTACACTTATTTCTGAACCATTTATAATTCACCAAACGCCTTGAAAATTCAATAACTCCTTGCTGAAAAAGACAAACAGTGTTTTGAGAGTGCAAGAAGTAATTAGGGGATGTAAAAGCCAGTATGCAGATAAATAATACTTACAATTCCTTCAAAAAGAGTGAACGTTGTCAGCGTGGAACCAACATAAAGAAAAAAAAAAAAAATGAAGGTGTTGAATAATATCTCGTTTGAAATGGATTGAAAGTAGTTAGTCACTTGTAAAATGGATTGAAAGTAGTTAGTCACTTGTAAAATGGATTGAAAGTAGTTAGTCACTTGTAAAATGGATTGAAAGTAGTTAGTCACTTGTAACTCAGTTCCCGTTAATCCCAGTGCCGTGAAGACACCCATGTTATCTCCACAGACCCAGATATGACATCTAGGTCTGTGCAGTTTCTGAGGAGTAATCAGTAGAAAATAACATAGACCTTGATCTATAGTGAATTATGCTACAGCAGATCAGGATTTTATTTTTCAGTTTGCCTCGACTAATAAGCGGTTATATATGGTATGTGATTTAAGGAAGACCACTACAGTCTTAAATTAGCAAGATTTAGAGTAACTGTCATTTAGGAGCGTTGGATACATGTTTTGAGAGTGGGATCTACTCTACAGTGTGTGTGTGTGTGTGTGTGTGTGTGTGTGTGTGTGTGTGTGTGTGTGTGTGTGTGTGTGTGTGTGTGTGTGTGTGTGTGTGTGTGTGTGTGTGTGTGTGTGTGTGTCTGTCTGTCTGTGTGTGTGTGTGTGTGTGCGGCCGCTATTAAGTGATTAACCTAATTTCAGTACGTTATATAAGCAATATATACAATGACCGAAATCATGTTATTTGAAATAATAATAATGATTAGTTACCATGGTGATATAAACACTGATTTAACTGTTTGGTTATATTTTATTTGTTGCCAACTTCATGATTAAAACTCAGAAACTCAGAGGTCACGTCTGTGTGTTAAAAACAATACATTAGTTACAAACACGCGGCCCCATTACTTTGTTAATTTCCATGACTTACTGAAGTCGATCTAATACATAAATATTAAGTAATTTTAAACTAAACAATTCTTGAACAAAAGTGTGTTAATATGTGTTTTTTCAAAGCATAAAATTGCTGATGCTTATTGGAGCACTTCCGTTGTAAATCTTCATTTTTCGAGGTACGTAGTTTCGCACGTTGCAAAACTCTTTAATTTTTGAGGTAAGTAAATCTTGTTTGTAGGTTTCAGTCCCATAATGCCTAAATAGAAGTGATCGGTTTTTAAAAACACCGCAACTTGTGAAATGTGCTTAACCACATTACAAAATTCTCAGTTCTGATTGGTCGTTTAGGACAATGAATACATACAGGGCAAATTACAACGCGGTGGTGCCCGGGAGGTGGGTTAGATGTTATGGTGACAATCTGTCCAAACAATCATTTTGTTTGTCTGTCTGGTGGTATTTATGTAAATGGGTTGCAATAGAAAGGAACATTGCCGAGATACGTAACTTGAGTGGAAGTCTCCACAATAGTAAATTTGCAAACCCCGTCATGTATAATGATTATAATTGATAACTGTCCACCTATAAGGTGACAAAATTGTAACATCATCTCTCGTTTTGGCTTACGGACTGGATTATGACCAAATACAACAAAACCATCTGGTCGCACAACCATGTTATTTTGTTTGTGCCAAAACTTACACTCATGTGTTTACTAAATTTAAATACTCTCTGAAATGGCCACATAATGTATAATATTTGTTAAGACTGACGGACAGTTTCGTACAAGGCAAACTTAATAGTAGAAAAGAAAGGAAATACTGTAAATTGTGATACATTATTTATAGTTTATAAACTATTCTGTTGTTAAATAGCAAATGACTTCGTCGTCGTTATTGTTTTCTTACTTGACAATAGAATCGCTAGTGATGTTGCCCTGATCCTTAATTATTGAAATCCAAACAAACAAAACAAACATGCATTCACCAAGACAGTACAATATAATCGCGAGAGACAGGCAGCTGTAAGATTTGGCCTGACCCTGTTGAAAACATGGCTATATAAAATATTCGATGTTCGAAACATAACGCAGTTGCTGTTGAATATCAGTCATGGTTGTTGATAATTGACATGATTTATAATCAATCTTCAATGGCTCATTGAGGTCATTTTCTCAACGTTGTATTAGGAACCACTTCAATTCAGTGCTCTATTATGTTGACCATTTATCGGATATGTATTTTATTCAATTTACTAAACAGTATAATATGTGTATAGTATGTACGCTGTATAAATGATATACCACGAGATGTATAAATTGTACATTAAAAGGTAACGTGGCTTGCCGAGTTTCCTTTAAATGAAAAATTTATACAACGAGTGGTATATCATAGATACAGCTTACATACTATCCGTGTATTTTATTTATATGACATGCAAGAACACATATTTGACCTTTGAACGGAGTTAAGACTGACTACAAGGAAATGTGTATTGACCGAGTGAATGAACGCCTCACATCTCGGCTGAGTGTGTCCGCTACTAAGTGTAGTTCTGTGCCTTTTTGTAACTATTCACAATCACCTTTGCATATTGATAAGTTGATTGTTTTCTTTTTTGAGTTTCTATTTGTATTCACATTAATTAAATCAATATAAGATACACTATGAATTAAACAGGAAATATGGTTTTAATGAAGATAGTAGAACGCTCAGCCATTCACTTACCGGCGCATGAAAATAAGTGTGGCGTAGAAACTAAGCGAAATCAAGAACCAACAACAGGTAATTAAAATATTTAATATACTTTTTTTTACAGGTGATCTAAGTCATTATTCTGCCTTAATTAACATTACTACCGACCATAAATTCTCTCTCTCTCTCTCTCTCTCTCTCTCTCTCTCTCTCTCTCTCTCTCTCTCTCTCTCGTCGGTTTGACTTAACTTTTACCATTATTCATAGGACCAGAGACATTGTAGTATGACACAAGCAAAAATTTCGCCCATATCTTGCTACGATAGTCCAGAGAGAGAGGGAGAGAGATTTTAGAACATTATGATAGGTTTAAAAAACCACCACCGACAACAATAAAGCATTAAGTACATTATAGTATGTGTGCCTTGTAACTAACAAATTTACCTTATATTGCAATTTTGTATCATTGATTATATAAACACTGCAGATAAATCCCAAGGAAAATGTACACATGCCGTTACGACGAACCCTATTCTTGTAGGTTACATGGTGTAAGTTCAGTTCAAAGTTTTCATCCAGCCCAAATTCTTTTTCTCTCTCACTCCAGATTTCCGCGTATATTGTCCCTTATGCATGAGAGGGGAGTGGGAACAGAAAACAGAAAGGTTTGCGATGAAATTGTGTACCATATTAAATTCAGTTATAAAAAGGGGATAATTAATACTTTTTATCGTTATTTCATACGTCATTAATGATTAATGAGTGGAAATTCATTACTGATGTATAGGTCTAAAATAGGCAGCACACAGTTTCAAGAATATTTATATAAGCGTATTATTGCGCCATGAGCGGATCACAATTTAACATAAAAATAGTATTGGTATATTAAATTGCTTTTTACCAACAATTTAAAAGTCATGGCATTTTTAATGTATGTGGTGTATATATATATATATATATATATATATATATATATATATATATATATATATATATATATATATATATGAAAGAATTCTATTAGAAGGAACGAAATGATTTAGATAAACTAATGTTGAAAGGAAAGAACAACATTTTTGTCCTTATTTATCCTCTCAGCTAAATTCCGAACAGCTATAATTTGAAGAAAAATTATTCATTTTGATGGTCCATAATAGTTGTACACATAACATTTTTTTATTAGCAAAGTTGAAGAAATAAATATCCATAAATTACTGCATATCTATCAGGACTAACTATTATTTTGAGACAACACTGGGACTGAATTTTTAAACAAAATGAGCATACGTTTCAGCTCTAGGGGCATTCCTTCTTATCCACGCTTTTCGGATGTTGTGATATAATCCGTACGTCTGTCTGCCCATGTATGTACATTTGCAATTCGATGAAATCATTTAACTCCTCCATTCCCTTTCAAGATAAACGTTTGAAGCTTCGGTGTAGTCATTGCATTGCCTATGTTCACGGATGCGGACAAAGGTTTTGAACCTTTAATTCGAACGAAGTGGGTAGGAGTCGGAGGGTGGGGTAATTTGTAAAGGGTAACTTGATTTTGTTCGTGTATGTTACAGATAGGGATCTGAAACATATCATGTGTAAAGACGGAAACCAGATCCGTCAAATATGTCACAGGATTTAGTACAACTATCCTAGAGTTTTGCCTTAGGGTAGGGCAAATGTGCTTCTGGGTCCTAACTTATAAACTATTGAAGTCCTCACCCTGTAACCATATAAAAGCTTACTCCTCTCTTTCTTATATTTCCCTGTTTCCTGTTATTTTTGTTTGAGGGTTTCGTGTCTTTTAATCATGTTTCATTTATTTTAGTTCGTTGTTGTTGATTCTGGTAATCCCTCGTAATCTAGACTTTAGTAGCATGTCATTCCTTTATGTTTCCTTTTGCTTCTCCCCGTTCAAACACCATTCATTATTTTGTGTCGGTGGGATGTTCTTATGGGGAGTTGTCTTCTTCTTTTATCTTAAAGTCTTTGTTTCTTTCCTTCAATGATGGTTTTTGTTTTGCTGGGTCTCTATTTGTTTTGTTTCTCTTCTAGTCGGTTGTATTTTATTTGACCGTGCTTCAATAAAATGTCTTTTTTTGTCAGGTTTCATTCAGAGCATTTCCTTGCTTTTCACGGGGTTTCAATTCATGTCCGATAGTCCTGGATTTGTTGCAATTCCTGTGAACAAACGCAACCGTTGTATTACGTTTTCACGAGCAATCCGTGTTTGTAAAAAAGTTCCTGACGTTTCTGACTTGTTCTTCATTGATTTCAAATATCCTTGTCCTGTTTTCACGTTTAGTACATGCGCATTGCCATTATCGAATTGTGGACTTTACTTCCAATTTTTTGTTGAAATCTTTCTAATGACGCATCAGTTAACATTTCTGTTGGAAGCCCGGAGATGTTCCATCATTGGTTTAATATTTCTCATTATTGGTGGTGGGTCAAGTATCTATGCTGTGTTTTCTTTGTTGTCGAGTGGTCCATAAGGTAAGCGTGCTTGGTCTTCATTCGCAAAAAGTATGTTTAGGCCCTTTTCCCCAGTTCAAGGATGCTATTTTGGTCAATTAGACCCCTTATTGCTAAGACTGTTAAAATTTAGCCATTGATGGTCTTTGTTCTTGTCCCATTACGGCGTTGGGCAACAAGTTTTGATCCCCAGTCTCTTTAGTGG
>JAECUM010065719.1:0-21613 GCA_016617855.1 Megalonaias nervosa | reverse complement strand
AATAATAAAACCTATCTTTTCTTTATGGTAGCACTCTACAGTTAGCATGTACTTCTGAGCCAGGGATCTGAATAAGGTAAAGTTGTCTGTAATGTCAGTGTGGAGTATGTTGGCGTGCCTCTATCTTACTTTCAGGTATTGTGAAAAATTTCTGAAATTTCAATGAAGGAATCATAAATATATAGAATATTTTGTAAACCAAATATTATTGATTCGTTTTATTACAATTTCCCTTTTGAGATTGAGGAAGTAAAAATGATCATGCGCAGCTAGCAGTCTTTTGACACGCGCACATCTGACGTAAGGCCAAGCTGCCAACTCTATACCCCAAATTACACCCATCGGTCATACATCAAACTAAAGGGAATAATATATACAAGGTCTTTTTGAATTGAAATGACCAAGATAACCAGTGAGGACAAACTGAGAAATTCTTTTTCTTTAAAATGCGAAAATGTATATCGCAACCATAACAATTTGGAAACGTATCCATGAAAAAAGCATTTCAGACTTAAGGTGTAACGCAGTCCTACCAAAAATGTTACTATATGCTTGATTTAATAGTATTGTTTTTTTAAAATACATTTTCATTTGCAGTTAAATTTAAAAACAAGATTTTGAGAATTAATACACAAATGAATTGCTTTTTTTCCAGACCGCCCTGAAGAATCTAGACGTGGTGCTGATGTACCATGTGTTTTTCAAATTCGCTAAGGAAGGGACGCTTACTGGATCACACATTTGCTGACATGGATTGTTTGTGCATATCGACTATCCAAGCCTCAAACTTTTGTATCCATTCATTAACATCCCCTAGTAGTAACGGACCCGATGTTAGATATGTCCGCCTGCTGGACCCTGAGAATAATATTGCCTTTGTTTCTTCACTAACTTGTTGTTTCACTTCCTAAATTGTTCCCATTGAAGAAATTTAACACAGCAACTCTATTCAAACAGTTGTGCCATTATTGAGACGCCAGGTAATCCACTGGCTGCAGTGACCCCAGTTTAAATGTGTCTATGTATACATAGATGGAAAATATCGAGAATCTTGCTTGAGTGCTGATTCCATAGGAAATTTATGAAACGAGTCGATCGAGCAAATGATTAAAATTTTTCGTAAGTTGCATAAATTTCCTTTGAAATAAGCTAACATGTAAGATAATATTTATCACATGACTAGAAAAAACTGCTTCTATATGAGAAAACAGCAACCTTTGTTGAAACAACTCTGAAATACACGCAGATCTCTGGATAACTACAGCTTATTTTTGCATGACGTTACGTTGTCATTTGTGATGTCGTGAGATGTTATTGCACGTTTTACCTATCTGAAAATTATATTGACATAAATAACATAGCAGTCATGTCATAAAATAATTAAGTCTGAAATTAGGATTCGTTCTTCACGTGCTACGTGGTCATTGCAAGCGATTTCCTTCGTTGGGAATTAGTCAAAAATAAAGATTTACACAAGGAAACATCTTTATTCCTGCTTCTTTGTCGAAATGACAACCCTGCTCTAGGTCTAAACACAATAATATACGATATGTTCTGTTCGACTTTACCTCAAGTTCACTTCTCACGAGCCAGCTGATGCATGGTACTAATCTGGTATAGATGTTAAATAGCTCTGATTTTATCACCATTAGCACATTCGGAACGTAAATATTAACCGAGGAATCCATCTGTTTACCAGTGCAAGGCGACTGCGACGAGTCTTTCTTCCTATCTATGAGTATAAAATAAAATACATGCAATATTATTTTATATATAACTACAACTTCGCCACCACATGCAAAATTTGGTATAAAAGGCAAATAAAGAGGGAGGAACTCTGTACTGTTGCTAATTTAAGCTCAACAAGAAGCATGTGAATCGGATTTAAAAAAAAACCAAAAAAAAAAAACCAAAACAACCAGGAAGAGAAATGATTGCCGAAACGAAAGAGAAAAATATATTGGAGAACCTTACAGGAAAGCACGAGAAAACTTTAACAGTGGCAGTCTGTGCATTATTTGTGCCTTCGAGATCTCTCAAAACTGCACAATTGTTTTATGTACAAATATTTCGGATAAGAAACGTAGACTAATGTCTTCTCCTTTGGCAACCTTTATCGCTAGGTAAATGAACAGTGCAACGTTTGCAAATCGAGAAGCCTGTATGGCCATCAATGTCCTTCCCGGACACGATATCTGTTCTACCAGTCCAACTGATAACAGAAATGGCAAACTATATATGTCATTACAGAGAACAGATTTTGTTCTTGTTTACTTCATATAAACTCATAAGCAATGTCTTTTAGCACATCAGTGACAAAAAAGAAACATGGAACGTTTTAATTTATGATAATAATAACAACCTTGAAATCTCTATGAAATAATTTAAAGAACGAATAACGACAAATGGCGATAATGTAGAAAAATATTAATGCATACATTTTAACACATAACTCAAAAGTTCAAACAACTTGGGAGTAATAATGACAAAGTGCACATAACCCATTACAATTCAAATTTGCTAGTATTCAAAATCCAGAGAACAATGCAGGTATCTACTGAATCTAATATAGTTTGCGGCTTTTGAAACCCTCAAACTACATATTTTCGTCTACCAAAACATAAAAAAAATTAATAAAAAATAGAATTAAATAACACCCATTACTTTGGTGCTTATTATTCATATTATTAGACCCCTTGCCAGTTAAGAATTTTTTAAGACTTCATTTCATACAGTGCTGATATCCATTAAAAGCAATCAGAGGAGTAAAATGACCAAATTGAATATCAGCATCACAGATTGATATAGAAAGTGACATAATTTTAAGTTATGCATGTGATATGCGTGTTTCATGTAACGTAGATAGTGTAGATCATGTATGATCATGTATATAACGATAATGAAGATATTTTTTGAGGACATAATTCCTTTTATTTATATTTCATCATTGATTCAAAACATTAAAAGAAACGCTGATACAACATCTGAAAGAATTAACAGCGACTTAAACTTGAATAACCACATTCCCAATTTAACAGATTCATTGTAAACGTACTTGCATCTAAACATACCTTTAGTAGGGAAACGAGTTCATATGAAAATAGATAAGACTATTGAGGGTAACAAACCCTTAAAGCTACAGAAACAGACTTATAAAGGCAGATATAAATAAGACTTTCGATGTACAAGACTTATCCAGACAGCAGTTCGATACTTGACCGACTGCTGCAGTAAGAGGCGTAGAAGCTAATTGTGTTGCTCATAAGTTAAACACAATAAACAGTGAAGCATCTCTACGACAGTGGCATATGCAAAAGCAGAGACCCTATTGTTGTTTTCAGCAAAATTAATGGACACCGCAGGGTTTTGATTGGAGTAGCAATAGCTAACAGTCAAGGACTTACAGGAATCCATTATCCTTTTATTTTACAAGTCATTTGATCCTAATGGAATTGACGAAGGAGTTAGGCACGATGAATATATACAAATACCAGACAAACAAATTAAAAATTTAATGAAAACATTAAAGTAACTTGACTATATGAATGAAAGATTGAGAAAACAAGGTTTAGTAGCTCAATACCTAAACAATCGGGATGATGATTTTTCTGTACATGTGTCTATTGAAAGCGATGATATAAAACTTTAAAAGCTATGGCAGCCAAAACTGAATGATTTCTACAAGAGTTCGGTACCATGAAAACTTTTGTACCGCGGTATTTTTTAACGTACCAAGAAACGTACCACTGTATACCAAAATAATAATGGAACCAACAACATTTAATGTTCTCTGGCAGGAGCCTGACAAGTTTCTTTTTTAAAAAAAACATTTCCGTCAGTCAAATGCCGGAAATATAGCTCGCTTTGACTTACCTGTTTGTAGGAAAATAACAATATATTATTATCCATTAAATAATATGAAAACATTATCTCAAGTTACAAGAGAATAAAACATCACAACTTTAAAGAAAATCGCTGCACTCTCCCCTCGAAAATACAACGGTTAGTACCTTATAGTAGATGAATTTCTTATGTGTATGTTCATTGTTTACAAGTTGGAATTTAAAACTTATCTAAAATTGGGACGATTAAGATACACTATAGCTGAAATTGTATGAAATACATTGCGCTGACATTAGAGAGCTTTTTGATAAAGTAGAAAATGTTATTACTGAAGCCTATTACATTTTATAGATATACTAGGCCAGGAATCTTTGAGTGGGATGCACACACAGTCAAGAGATTTATCACAGAGGGCCAGTAAGACATAATACACGCTTACTCAACAAATAAGAAAATATTTAGTGAACTTGAGAAATTACGTAAAATTCAAACATAAAATAACAACTCTCCTGATAATTTTAGGAAAGTACCACGGTAAACCTGTACCTGTAAAACTGCGCATCTCTAACTTTGACCATCATTTTGCTGATCATGCAAAATACACTCATTGCACTAATGATGGGTGTTAGAATGTATATTGTTTTGTACCTTGTGATTTTCAGCAAAGTCAAAGTATGGTGAATACATACCTTCTAAAAAGAAGGAAAAATGCTGCAATGAAGTAAACACCTCAGTTCACCACATCATTCTGTTACATGTGCACCAAGAGGCATTCAACTAGAACAAACTCTGCAGCTAATAATATCAAAGGGACTCCAAATATATTATACCTGGTATTTTCTTTGTCTCGTTTACTATAAAGGTGTAATGAGGTGTTAAGAATGTGGTGATAAACAATTTTGATGGAATACATGCAAAACACATCACCATATTTTACATCAACAATGGTATTTTCATGTTAAATGACTGAACATTCTCGAGGATTTCAAAAATTCGTGGTTATATATTTTTGTTAGAACAAACAGGATCGAACTAGTCATCATTAATGATAAACTGTGAAAAGTGAGTTCAGAGACAGGTAATGTATAAATTACTGGTACTGTTACCATACAGTTTGTGCAGCATAAACAAAGGAATGCCATCTTAACTTTCCGATACAAACAGGTCATTTGTTCTTCTCTTCCTTAGGATTCAACGTAACGCTCGCAATAGCAACCTAAGTGATAAAAGGAGAAAACCAAGGCTACAAACTGCAACTTTTTGCTTTCTTCTTTGGCTACATCTGAATATAGAGACTCATCGACATGCATCCAATACAGCTTTAATGCGCCAACCACTTCTCACAGAATGAGTTTATAAAGTAACTTTGACACTGTTTCACTGTGCATAAAGAGGAGAGAAAGGCAATACAAAATGTTTTACAACTCAGCTTTAGACATAATATCAGTGACTGTGCAAGTCTGGCAAACATTGTTTATTCCTAAGGTTTCCAGTGGAGGAAACACTTTATAGAAACCACCAAGTATTTTTTATAAATAGAAACACCACGCTTAAATTTGTAAAATAGGTGTTAAAATTGGTAATGTCAATAAGCACAGTATCTACCCTGATACTAGAAATACACACGATAATAAATTACATATAAGCAGTCTTAAATTAGTTTATGTACAAGAAGGTGTCCAATTTCTAATACTCACAAAAGTATATTTATTTCGTGTCTAATGTTCAGGTCTTCATCCAAAACTAAGTACTGAAATCAATTATGTTTTAAGCATCAATAAATGTATTTGAGAGATGTTCATAACATAATAATTTGTGGGTTTATACTAATTGTGGGAAAATATTGTTTGCACTAAAATGGACACATATAGAAAATATAAAGACTATTTTTTTCTTTACATCGCCCTCATCTATCCAGCATTTTTGTGCAACAAGACTTGTTAGAAAGTGGTTACTAAGAGGTGAAAAGGTTACCATGATAGTTCCTGAAGATAAACTCAACAAGCGAATTTTTAATTCGTATTCTACTGTGATTAAAACCAGGTTCCACGAGTTACGGCACCCATCGCCTTGCCTGCATGCACCACCCCCTATACCCTCTTCACCGTGCACACATCACCAAAAATAGTGCATCATAGCTACTGGTATATGCATTTATTTGTGTCAGACACGTCTGAATATTGACCCAGTAATTAATTCTCATTTAAGGAACATTAACATAAATCAGAATTAAATGTTTTCTAACCTGCATAAGAAAAATTATTTCTTTATATTTAAAGATAATCTTTAATTGTAGGGCTGTAGGTGGTATCCATTAAGAAATTTAATTATGTGTGATGGTGCAAAAAATACAATTCATTCCCTTTTAAGATTTTTGAGAAAATGCATATAATTTGGTCCTCTTTTATAGCAAGGGAAAAAAACAGTGGAAACTGCTTGTGGCTTACCATGTTATTGAGGATGAAATGAAAGGAGAAAGAAGAAAAAAAACCCCAAACTTTTAATGAGACCTGGAATCCCTTTTCAGAAGTGTCTTTTCATATGGCGGCTGTGTACTGAATTTTGCAATGATTATTTGCCATCATGTGCCCACTATTGCAAAAATCTGAACAGTGACCAATACTTTGGCGATGTTTTGTAGAGTTCGAGTTTCTGGAATGTTTCCTGTAGTTAATTTTCTTTACAGTTAAATGGCTAAAATTATGTCTTGGAAATGTTCAAAATGTAGGAACTTCTGGGGCCTTCCCTGGAGCCCTATATGTGAGTTCCCTTGCCTACTTGTTAACACCCCTGACTCCTGAAAACAAAATTTATAGATCCGCCAGTGGATGCTCTTAATTGTATTTGTAAGGAGCAACTATGATATGACAGTGTAACATTGTACCAGCTTTAAAGATAGTGACTTATAACGTTGGCATGAAAGTTACTCAGGTACGAATTGAATATATTTTCTGGACTTGACTGCAATTCTAAAATGCGAAAGTATCACTCATACAGCTGTGTGGATTAGGTCAGTTATTCATGCAATTGCTTCACAGCCATGCGAAAACCCCTCACATTTCAGGCAAGCGCATCAATACAGATAGTTTTATGCAAATTTTGTACCCTGTGGAATGGCCATGTCAAAAGTCTTTCCAGATGAGGAACAAAGTGGTCATGTGGACATTCTTTCCCAGTTAAGGTACATGGCAGCCTTGCGAATATACATTCTTTTCATTACAGAGCATTTACATGATTGAATTATTAAGTGTTTATGTTAACCACAGCATAGTGTTCATCATCAAAAGAACTTGCAGCTACTGTATTAACTTTCATGCAATACATCTCGTGTTTGTATGACCCGAGTAAATTAATTATCTGGATTTTCTGATAATTGTCTCCGTGTTTCAAAAGGCAAATTCTGTGTATTTTGAATTTGAAATTGTTCGCTGATCACACATTTCTTTATTCCTCTGTAAACCTGTTTGTCATCTTTGTTCTCAATGAACAGAGTTTGGACTTTAACATTCCCCTCCCCATGGAAAAATAATTCCCCTCTCACTCATGAGTAGTCATAGTTTATAACTATTTTTCACCTTTTAGAAGAATTTGTATTTGACCCATTGGAGAGTTCCAACATAGAAAATCCACCAAAGATCGGTTTGGTTTATTTTATAAATCTTAGTTTTTCCAACTGAGTGGTACTTAATCTTAAGGTATTAGTTTTCTGCTTGCAATTGATACATTGCTTTGGCATTTGACAATTTTATTTTCCTCTTTACATAGTTTTTCTGTTGTTGGCCACATATCACTTTGAAAAAAATCCTTGAAATCAACAATAGCATTTTGTCTCAAACTCGTATCCAGTTCAATGTATTATATAAGCTACAGTTGTTTGCCAAACTGTATCACTCATTTTCAGTTTCGAACCCAATTTCCATAAAGCCTCAATTATCAGCAGAAAAATGGCACATTTCTCAATGAACATAATAGTTTTGGTAGTGTTGGTTTGCACTTTTGTAATCCTCGTTCAATTTCTTTTGTAAATGAGATCAATCATTTTCGTGTCAAATTAATTCCCTGGATTGACTGGATAGTCCTTGACATGGCTGTGCATATGTGATGGAATCTCCAAAATTACTTCTAACATGCAACCAGTAATGTTATTGTCAGTTATTTCAGAAAGAGTTTCTTCTGGCCATCTAAAAACTGAGCTGGCATATACTGGCTCATTCCAAATCTCCTATGATTGGTAAGGTCTGGATACATGAATTTTGTTTTGTCTTATCAAATTCTACGTCATTCCTCATTATTTTTTCATCATTCATGAACGTGTTTGTTTTAGTATGCTTAAATGGTATCATACTAATTCCATGTCTTATTCTGCTCTTGATCATGAGAAACATGTCAGTGTCTGTGATAAGTTCTAACTCAACATTGGACATTATTAAATCTCATTTTAGTTGTGAAATACAGAAATAATGTGTTGGGTCAAGACAGACATTGAAAATCTCCTTAAAACTGTCATGCAGTATTAAATTATCATTTTTATGTAATAGTCATGTAGATCACATGTTTGACGTTCAAAGTATGACATCGCATCATGTACATACTGGTAATTGCCATTTGATATATTTGAATCATTAAGTGATGAGTATAATCCTTCCACAGAAAGTAGTGTTATTTCATTTTATCGAAACTACTGAGATATTTCCATGGATAGATGTTTTGGCTCGTATATTTAGAATTCACTGCACCAAAATAACTGTCAACTTGTCGTCGTTTAAATTCTAAGCCAATGCTCTAGACATTGGCCCATGAACTAAAACTTATTTTTTAAAAATCTAACAGAGCTTTTCTCTCAAATCTGTCATAAAATTTTTTCAATCCAATCAACCGTGAAGATCCTTATTAAATAAAATATATTTCCTGTGATTACTAGGTATGATTTTTACTTTGTTCTTTTACTAGGTCGTTGATGAACAGGTGTGAATAGAAACCTGACAAATTTTCAATGTTGAGTCAGATGAAATTTGGCTCTTTCAAAATTTAAATTGCTCTTATAGTACTTGTATGACCTCTTTGTTGTCTTGTCAATATCACACACCTTTCTAGAAAGACACTGACTACAAATGTGACGAATGTTGATTGAATTGAAATGCATTTTTCATCTGCACAGTATAAACCATTGGTTTAGCATTCTCTGATCTCAGTTTGTCATACACTACCATAATTTTGCAATCCTACCGAACCACTACAAACACCTGATCTTTTACATGCAGAACGCTGATAGAAGGTGTTTAGATGTGTGCACTCTCTTGTTTTGCAGTCTCCGACATCAAGGATACATTTAATTTTTGCACATCACTATTAAATTTTATAGCATGATGATAATTCCAAAACCACAATAAACACCATTAAGAAAATTTAAATCACAATAAAAACATACAGAACCTTTAAAAGGTGCTAATAAGTGCAAACTTTCACAGCACAATCGTCTAATCATCATATTTATTGAGTTGTCTACACCACAACAGTCCTATGCAGTTTTTACATGTTTATTGGCCATAAGACCAACTCTGATAAGTCCTTAATGCCTATGTAATTGTATCTTCCACCTTGCAGCTTTTACGACTATCACTCCAAGTGAATGTGATCAACATATATCAGTGTCCTACTTTCTTTATACAAGTTATTCTTACAAGTTTAATGCAATTTCTATAAGCTGTGCTGCCTTCCTCTTCCAACATTTCATACATATTTATAGATGTATCGAATTTATTAACTTATTTTAGAAAAATATTATCAATATCTGACTTCACACTTATTCAGCCAATTTCAACCAATGACTGCATCTATCCAAAACTGATTGTTATCAATATCTGACTGTACACTTATTGTTGTATTTTTAACACATTATGGATATCTGTAATACTTATTATTTTTTAATATAGTTTTATTTAAGTCATTTGGGTTAATGACGTTTATTTTTTAATTCTTTAATTCAGTGGCTGGCTGATACTGTAGTAAGAATACATGTATCTGCTTACTCCATCCATAAATCAAGGTTATTGCTATGTTCATATCAACAACTCTTTCAGTCCAAAGTAGGCAACTGAATTAGCTGAATGGTCATGTCAACATCATGTGATCCTAGGAGTGAATTTTGTCCTGTACAGACATCATACACTACCTAGTTGCTGATTCAATAACTAAAAAAAATCAGATCATTACTGTTGAGACATTTCACAATACCAAATAAATACCTGGAATCTTTTCCAGTGATTCAAATATATGATTCAAACACATGCAAGGCCTACTATACAACCCCACCAGAAGAGAGGTGAGGATATGACGATTACCAGCAGAGGAACAACTTTTCTTTAAATTTTCAACCTGTGCAAATGTGCAGAACTTACACCTAAATTTTCCTGCTAAATAAATGTAATTCAGTAAAAATAAATTATACTTGAACAGTGGAATTTTAATTTATACATACTGATCTGCCCCAAAATATATACACTGAAAATTTTCTCCATATCTGGCCATTAAACATATGAGTTTCTGGATTATGTCCTGTTCTTTACATCAGTCATTAATGATGTTGTAGTTGTTTTTGGGTTTTACATTTCTCAGCGCATGGCAGCCAGTATAACAATATTAATGCAGTATTACAATTGCTGTTCTGGGTTTAGCGCCATTTCTGAGTGCAGGATAGGCAATAAAAGGTGGCCATTATAACTGGTAGAACAAGAACCCAAGAAAATCCTGGTAAGAACCACTGATCCATGGAAAGCTACTGGCAAACTTACATACCCACACTGGCTGAGCCCAAGACCCGAAACCACACCTACAGACAGAGGTGAGATGGCAGTGATCAGTAAAGGCAAGCTCTTTATACCACCTGAGGCCCAAATTATTACTGTAAAAACGAATGCTTCATTAAAAATGGTTTCTTATGGTAGTGATTGTCATTTATGCCTGTAAATATGCATACATTGAAAGATTTATATTATATATAGTCTAAATGCAGAGATTGCAGCTAAGCTGATAATACAATATATACCATATATACATGCTTATAAGTCCAGTCAAACTGCAAACAACAAAAAATCCTGATCTGCCATACCATAATGCACCTGCGGATCTGGGTCAGTGTTGTTTGTTCTACTGATTACTCCCATCAAACTATAAAGAGAGATCTGCAGGCACATTATGGAAAGGCAGATCTCTGTCTGTGCAGTTTGCAATTGGACTTGATTTATAAGCGAGTATATATGGTACTTGCTTGTCTAAATTGCATAGACCCAGATCTTCTGTTTGTATAAAGCATCAACATATCTGGGTGAGTGCAGTTTGCTAAGAGCCATCAGTAGAAGAAATAATATAGACTCCGATTTGCCAATTTATAACGTGACAACAGGTCAGGGTCTACATTATTTGCAGCTGGTTTCAACTTATAAACAAGTATATATGATACACATTTGTCTCCAAAAGCTACTATGCTATAACTTTACTGACCAAGTGCCTACTTTCATACAAGAAACAATAGTTTGACTTGAAAACAATTTACATGAAAACTTGATCTCATTATTTGCTGCATAAAGTAATACTGAATTATAATCCATGAAAGGGAAGCTAGCATAAAGGGGACATACTACAGAACTTACATGTATTATTACATACTTGATATTTTTAAGTTTGTTTTTCTTTACATGATTGCTCATTAAATTTAAAGAAGGCTTCTGCGTTTATGAGCTTTAAGCTTGTTATAAAATGATCATGTACGTACTTCAATGAAATCATATTACAAGAATGTTTGCCTTTATTAAATTAACACTTGCAGTCCAGCTCAGAATGACAAGATCATTACATTACAATATAACAAACACTATATGACACCATTTTTACCATTATGAAGTTGGGTTGGCTAGTATGGAAAGACAACATCACCGGATGGTAACTAGTAAAATATCTGGTCTTCTAACTGTTTAGTCAGTGATGTCATTTACATGACAGTGACATCATTCCCATAAAGACTAGATTGGAAACTGTCCTCTGAACCATAGTGACTGGCTAACAGCTTCACACTGCAGCAGTGTATAATGGGGAAAAAGGAAAAACAACTATACTTTTTAAAAGATGACTGCAGTTGATAGTTATCTGTGCCTAACAACTGCAGAACTGTGATGCAATCTTCAGTGAACAAACTCTGGGAGACTGGATATAAAACTAGGCACATTACTTACAGCAGAATATTTCTGCCATAATAACGTTTTGACTCCTAGATCATCTTAGTCCTGGCAGAATGATATTAGTCTGGGGAAAATGCTGTATAATCTATGCTCTCTTGTGGACAGTTTATATCAGACACATTTTAATCCCATTACTTGATAAAGTTAATGGCACTGAAAAATGGTGTTGCACTAACATACAAAGGTCTTGATCTTACAACATTCTTCCGGAGCGATGTAAATTTACCATATATTTCTAATCTATCAATCTTGATCAATTTATGCTGCCTTTATTAACACTCACAGCATTCTCTAGTGCCTGAAAATTTGGAATGTCTCATTTTATTTTAGTTCATTTTTTTCCCTCCAGGCCCTTGTTTGCTTTTCCACTGTACAGCACCCACCAATTATTACACAAAAATGTGTGCACTGGATAATCCAATATACCACTGTACAATAAATAAATGAAGCAAATGATATGTCCATTTACTTCATGATTGAAAATTTGCTCTGAAACAGAAAGAATATATAACAAATAAAATTGTTTACCTGTTTAATAGTGATATATTTTGCTTTATGTATTGTTTTATATATCTTTTTAATTATTTTTGTGATTTCTCTTTATTGCTGGTTAGTTTGGCTTTGCTACTATACTAAATGACTTGTTTGCTTTTGAATTCTTTGATCAATTAATTTTATTCACTAACTGTTGCCTGCTTAACTCTAATTCATTGTTTTCGCAAGATTCCATTCAAAGATTTTCCTTCTGAAATTTTTCAACATTACATTTGTTAATACCCTTGCATACACTTTCCTCTTCCTGACTTGTCTTAAATGAACAGAGCTTTGTTCTTAGTCCACAAAACTATTTTAGAGGCATACTGTTATTTCATTTCTGAAAATGCTGGGTAGTCAATAAAATTGAATGTTATTTCCATGTCAGTGTTAAGAGTTATCTGCTTCAACATGACACACAGTGAATCAGTATTAGTGATAAGAGGTTGCATTCTGTTTCCATACGTTTTTTTAGTTTGTCATAGTAGAATTCAATCTTTAACCACTTCTTTAGCTCTAACACTGCAAATCAATCGGTTTTGCTAAACTTGATTTTCTTGTTTTTCATGCTACCTAAAACCTAATCATTGTCTATGATTGTTCTCCTAGTGAATGGGAGATCTGTTGCCATTTAGAATATTTCTTTTCATCTGGACTTGTTTTAATAGTTGCTGATTCCTTCAAATTCTGTTAGGGAATAAACAAAATTCATCAAATTAATGAAGTCTTTCTCAATATCTTTTTTGACCATTTGTTTGAAAATGCCAACTAAAGGTATCTTTTTCTGTTTTAATTCTAACTGTATGTCAAGCTTCAGATTTCTGCAATGAATGACACACTTCACTTTATTTTTCATACATAACAATTTAGAAACTGATGGTATTGTGCCTTTTTATGTTCAATAAATATTCTTTCAAATCAGATAATCTTGCATGTTGGTACTTCTAAATATTCTTCTAAAACATAATTAGCATTATAGTTATCTATTTTAAATCGATATTCTTCTTTCTATCTAATTTGTCCATCTAAAATTCTTAACAGTTTTAACTGTAAATATTGTCTTTATTTAGGTGCATGATGAAGGAGATTGGTTTAGACTCGCTGTATTTCCCATCATTTTATCTTTACCTTTGTCATCCAAATAGTTGTTGAGGGGTTTAACGCCATCTTTCAGCACAAGATAGGTGATACATGGCAGCCAGTATAACTGGTGGAGGAAGAACCCCGAAAGAACCACCAACCCACAAGAAACTACTGGCAAGCCATTACATGTATCCACGTTAGCAGCATTCAGACAGTATTCATAACTTATTTATTGTGTCATTTCAACACTATTGCATATTCCACTCTCGATAAGCAGGAACATGTCATAGTGTAAAATATACTTCACATCATTGTTCAGTATGATTGTTATCTCCTTGTCGCTACTTTGTCTTGACAACAAGGATGTTGCCATAACATGACAAGTAATGAATGAAGAGCGGAATTGTTTCTTTTACTTACAATTTTTAGATTGCATTCATTATGTGCTGGACTCCTACATTCTGCCTCTTACATGGTTATAGGCCTGTTCGATAACGGTTGTTATGTCCCTTGACTTATTAATTCCCCTAATTTACCCATGATACAACACTCTTCCAGCGAGCAAATCTTTGTAGTAATGTCGTCAAATAAAGCTGTGAATGAACCTTTACGGAACACACCATGAAAACATAGCTGTATATGCAGAAATTATGACATAGTTCTGTAATAATAATAAACAGCAAAATAAACTTTGATAAAAACATGATTTTTATATGAACTAATTACTTTTTTCTTATTTCAAATACAATTTATGTCATGACTTACTTCGGATGTACTTGAAAGGTCTGATAAACAGCAGAATTTAGCAATACATACACAGAGCGATGAGTTTACGGTTGATTGTAATCATAATAATCTAATTAATCTAATGCATGGTTACAGAGAAGGACAAATAATCCTTAAAAGCGTATGTGTGTGTGTGTGTGCAAGAGAGAGAGAGTTGTTGTTGTTGTTGTTGTGGGGCTTAACGCCATTTTTCAGCACGCGATAGGCTATACATGGCAGCCAGTATTAATGGTGGAGGAAGAAACCGGGAAATCCCCGGAAAGAACCACCGACCCACGAGAAGCTACTGGCAAGCTTTCTCACATATCCACATTTGCCGAATCCTAGACTCGAACCCACGCAGACAGAGGTGAGATGGCAGTGATCCGTAACGGAAAGCGCTTTAGACCACTCGGCCACTCGGGGCTTTAGAGAGAGAGAGAGAGAGGTTGGTTGGGTGGGAGAAACAGTTATATGAGCATATGCGACAGTAGAGCGTACATGCCTTTGTTTATAAAAAAAGTAAGCCACAAAGTTTGTTATCTAGTTAAGAAAATGACACAATGAGTATTGAAATGACCAAGTTGAATCAAGCTACAACTGTTGCCATGAGACATTGACGTTATACATGCGACGAAGTTAAATTAGAGTATCTGTTGAAACTAAAGCTCATCACAAACATTATCCAAACAATTCTTAATAATAATAAATAATATAAAGATGATTTAATTTCAATGTTCACCACAAATATGTGATTCAGTATAAAGCATCTGTTCAATTAAATCTCTCTCTCTTTATATATATATATATATATATATATATATATAATTTCTTCTGCATGGACAATACTGCGAACTTTTAAGTTTGACCTTTCTTCAGTAATTTCAATTTTGTTCCAGTAATTCCCTTTGTTACAGTAAATATAGGGACTGGATTTTGACGGAAAACAAAACATGAAAAACATTAATAATTTAATTCAAACATGTATTTGATATTTTTAAAAAGCACCTTCTTAATACATATCAGACAGAACTGATAATTTGCTTTTTTTCCAATGTGTCATCTCCAGACAAATCTAATTCATATTCCTCTTCATGTAAGCAAAATATATTTCACAAAAAAAAACCGGATTACTTATATATCTAGGATTACCATGAAAACAACGAATATATATAAATATGTATATGGGGGATTTAATAATAATAATAATAATAATAATGCTTTAAATAAGAAAATTTATGTGTGATGGGTTGAATTTTAATGACAATAACATAAATTCAGTCTGTGAAACACACAAACACGCTATCACACTTTTATGTCAATTTAAGCACTCAAGTTGATGCATTCATAAGGGGGGTACTGCTCACCGGAAATAGAGATTGTAAATTCGCGCATACAGTGTCTGTTTTCAATTCACTGAAGAGCTCTTCAAGGGAGCCTATATTCAGGGGCAGTAACAACCCTTATCGAACAGGCCTATAATCACAAACTTTGTGAGGATATTTTTCTTACAGATGTGGCATCTACTGGTGAAAAAAAAAAATGCATCTGAGGTCATATATACATCTGCACAAGATAGCAATTTACCATATATACTTGTTTGCAAGTCCAACTGCAAAAACAACATACACCCTGATCTACCATTGTATAATGCACCAACAGATCAAGGTCTTTACTGGGTTTTTTTTATTTGTCATGCCTAACCAACTGCATAGACCCTGATCTGCCACCATATTATTCAATGGCAGATTTGGGTCTGTGCAATTTTGAAATTGGATTCAACTTATAAGTGAATATATACAGTAGGTATAAAAATTTATTTGCTTCAACACTAGTCCTACAAGAGTCATAGTATTCTACATTCAAAAGGTGTCCAGTTTAATCACTCTTGATGGGCACTATGATTATTTATGTAAAATAAGGTAAAAATAAATGTTGATCAACATGAAGATGTATTGCGGGTTTGTCTGAAGCAGATGATGTAACAAAAGATCCCCTTTTTGACTAACCTTTTATTTAGCAGTTAAGTTACATACTTTTAACTCTGATCCTGATCAGGATGTGGACTGACGTATTTATGGTTTGACAAACATACAAGCACACATGGCCTTAATGTAGGGTGACGATGGACAAATTATAAATTGATATACATATGGATGGATAGACATACAGACACAATGACCTTAATCCAGGTTGTGGATGGACATAGTTATTGTTGGATATATATATATATATATATATATATATATATATATATATATACATACTTACACACACACACACACACCCCTTATTCTAGGGTGGGGATTGATATGCTTATATATATGTGTACACTCACACACACACACACATTGACCTTAATATAGGATGTACAGTGACATGCTTATAGATGGATATACATACAAACACAACTGACCTTAATATAGGGTGTGGATATACTAACGGATGAATATATATATATATATATATATATATATATATATATATATATACATACACACATGAATGCCAAAGTAACTGCTATGTCAAGTATTGGCCAAAGTGGGGTCAATTATAAAATGACAATGTCTTATCCACAGAATGCTGCACATAAATGAGATGTCTAGCAAATACACAGCAGATATTTGCCACCCAGACTCAATGCATTTCTCATTTAACAATACTCATGTCTTTCTGAGAGATCTTCACAAACAAAACAAAGGTTTTGTTATCATTACGACATCAAAGCTTTCCCAAAAATTGATAATTGATTTCATACTGTGATGATGATGATATGCTGTTAGAGACATGTCTTCAACAACAATGCTTCTTTACAACCTGATTTCACTGATATCTTTCAAAGTTATTTTTAATTTTGAGTGACTGCAATTATATCTATAAATTTTTCAAGATAGGGTAAGCTGTACTGTCAAACCTGTCAATAGCAGCCACCCATGGGAAAAGGGAAAACTGACCTTTGTACACAAATGACCCATGTACACAGTTTCACCTTTTAAACTTGGTTTTTGAACAAATACAATGCACCAATATTATTTATTTATTCATTATTTTTACTATTACTGCTATTATTGCTGTTATTATTATATGCATATATGTTGTTCTCACCCAAATTTATGTAACACACAAGATTTCTGTATTCTGCTCACTTTATTCTATAATTAAATCATAACTGACTTAAAATAATCTCTGATCTAAGTTTGTTATGTACACCATAACCAACAATAATTTCACTACTGATTGACAGCTTACATACGATTGAAAAACAGAGGACCGACTCTTTGGCTGGCCAGCTTGCATAAATTTGGCATGAAAACAACTGTTTATGCTTCAAAAACAGTATCTGAATTAGCCAATTGCTTAACTTATTGAGATCAAAAGACAGTTCTCTTATGTGAAACGCCTGTGATGAATAGGGAATCAAGAGAAGTCATATATGGCTATTTGTGACCCATGAACCAAAACTTCAACTACCTTTTACAGAGAAGTTTAAAATATTTAAAGACTTCTGACCATTATGAAAAGAGATCAACTCATATCTCTTCTCTAAGATAAACGTTGTTTTCTGAATCTGCCATAATTTTCCATTTATGCCTAATAATCTATTGGATCTAAGTTTGCTTGATTCTTATTTCTGCTGCAACTATACAACTTTTTCCAATGTCCAACAAACAAATTGCTTCAACCCTCTCCTTGAAAGATAAACACTGCTTCGCTTCTGAACCCAACACATTAACACCTTTGAGTTAGATTGACAAGTGACTGGAGTACAGTCAGTACAAGTAAGAGATGAAATGTTTATGCATCAATTCACATGGTATGCATTTATCACAAGAATGCCTTGCTCATCAACAAAAAATTAATTGGCATCCATCAAGCAGTCACTGTTGATACGTTCTAATGACCAATTAAGGCAGGAGAAACTGATGATGGATAGGAAAAATCTGGCTGCTGACAGCTGAAGGCAGGTGATAGTTACAGACGGGACATTTATACAGCAAATTGGCTGAGGGGAAATTAGAATGACCATTGTGACCAGCTGACCGTTAGGACAGGTCTGACTGTAAAGGACAGGTTTGACAGTAAATGCAGTGTTGCTTTGACATAGGATCACCAAAGCACCATATATACACTCAGGTCAACATCTGCTTGAATGAGACTAACTCGATGGAAGAAACCAGTCTTCTCCACAGCCTGGATTATTAAATGGAAATATTTACATACAACAAAATGTAAGTTTAGAAAACAAAGAAATTATCAAGACCTAGTTTATTTATTAGTCAAGTTGTCATTATGACTGAAATTACATTATTATTATGATCTCTAAAGATGCACTAGCACATGAAGAATTGATCAAGGAAACGGAAATATAAGTTCTGTCTTGTTTGTCTCCCAACACAATTTTTTTTTTAAAAAATCCTCTTTCTTGGGCAAAATTCTGGTGAAGTAGAGTTACTTCCCTTGTTTGATCGAAACCTTTGTAACCACTCATCACCAAATCAAATAAGGCTCTAGATGACCAGAGTCCAGTGGTGAATCCTTACTGCTGAAAGCTGATGTGAAACATAATCCACATAAAACAGTCCTGCTCCAAGAAATGATGAAGTACAACCCACCAATATACACCAGTCTTTATCCAAGAAATCCTAGTCATAAACCAGCCTGAAGCTTCTCTCTTGTTCTTTTCTCTGAGTCTCCATTTGCTTAGATATCTCCTCCACTCGTCTGCTCAGCAAGGCTTAAAAGTAACAACAACATACTAAACATCAGAAAAAGTCAACAAACTATAGTTTTCATGAATTTACTGAGACAAGAAAATACGCAATACATTAACTTTGATAAAAATAGACAGCTGTATAGCATGTATTTTGTCAATCACGGAATCATGAAAAAATTATACTGTAATTAGAAAACATTTTCTGAATAAATGCAAATACATAAAATATTTACATACTAAGATTTTAAGTGTATCATCAATTCTTCCACCTTTCCATTTTATTAAAAAAAAGATAACAATCAAAGAAACAAAAGAAAAATATCTATTCTGTTACAGTAGAATGTATTAGAATTCATAGTTTCAGAGATCTATTTATCCAAAATTTGTTTACCTTTTTCCATGCCATGATAGAGTATACAAAATTAAGCAAAATCCACTTTACATCCTAATTGTGAGAGGATGAATTTCAAATAGTCAAAATTTCACTGATAATGAGATCTGTTTCAATAAATCAGTTAAAATTGTAATTAAGAAAATATAAAGAAAAAGAAACTGCTAATTTTGTGTATTTGACTTTGTGACCAGCCTTGCTCCTTAGGAGAGTTAACCTGTATTACCCATTCAACATCACCAGGCCTGAAACTTCAAAATATCTTATGTGAAAAAGTCATTTACTCAAATCTACCAAAATCATAGTTTTGCTCAAGTCAAAGAGTAGGAAACTTGAAGTCAGTTAACAAAATGAAAATAACCAGGGTTGAAAATTTCAATTATCATTCAGAACCATGAGTATCATGAATGGTACATTATGACAATCCTCTATTTACATAATTATATTTTTGTACAGAAACCATTTTCTTTTAAGTCAAACTGACCTTGACCTTTGCCCAATACTCCCAAAATCAACAGGCTTCTTCCTTACCCTACTTTACATCTTACAATCATCAACAAAGTCTGTGAAATACGACTACAATTAGTGTGCAGAAACTATTCTTTTCCTTGTCCATGACCTTGACCATTGACCTCTTGACCCCCAAATCAATAGATTTCTTTGTTACTAGTGCAAGCTACCCACAAAGTTTGGTTAAGGTAAATCATGTATAACTGATTAATGTTCAGAAACCATTTTTTATTATTTCCGTCCCAGTGATGGTGCCCTTTGACCTTTTGGCTCAAAAATCAATAGGATTCTACCTTACATCAATTGCATGCCATCCACAAAGTCTGGTAATAACAGAAGCTGAAAAAATTAAGTTACTGTGCGGGAACCATTTTTATTGTTTCATTCAGAATGATCATGACTTTTGACCTTTTCAGCCCAAACTTGATAGGGTTCTTCCTTACCATGGTGCAAACCATCAACAAAATTTGGTGCAAGTATATGGTGGAGAATTTGATTTATTGCACAGAAGCCATTTTTCTTGTTTCACAGTGACTTTTACCTATGAGCTTTTGAGCCTGAAATCAATAGGGTTCTTCCTTATTCCAAGTGCAAGCCATCCAAAAAGTTTGGTAACTGTAGATGGTCACTGTGTAGAACCAAATTGGAAACAGATGGAAGGAAATATGAATGGATGAAAAACATTACACAATATGCTCTGCCTTACAGCAGACATATAAAAAGAACTTAATGCAAAGTTTTTTTCCACTGTAAGTCAGACTTAAAATGTTATGAATTCAAGGCTAGGATATATTCTGTTAAGTTTCATGAATTAGTCAACAATTACTAGCATTATTGCACTGAGTCAGACAGAAGGACAGATAAATGGTGCTTCAAATATCATCTGTGTCAATACTTTGGAAATATGATCAATATCTCCAACACAACGAATGAACTTCTTTAACAAAATATTTTTATGCATTAAAGTTAACATGATCATAAGACCAGTGCAGTGCAAGTATATTAGCCATGACCTTTGACCTTAAAACTGACATAATGCATAGAAAATAAATGAACTTGTCTCAGACACTATCAAGATATTCCAACATCCAAAGTTTGATTGAATCCATAATTAGTATTTGTTTCAATTATTGTATTCACAAGTCATTATAGTTCAAAAGCCCAAAAAGTTCTAGTTCAAAAGCCCAAAACATTACAGTTCAAAAGCCCAATAAGTTAACAGTTCAAAAGCCCAACAAGTTAAAGCAAGGTCAGGTACAAATCCATTCATACTTGTTTGTCATGTCATGCACACAAGCCTTTACAGATAAAAATCAGTTTCAAGACTTTTAGCTTTGTAATCAATCTCAGAGTAACGACTGTCAGCTTGTTTGTTGTAATTCAACTACCATTTTTGACATAATTTTGGACATGTCTTAAAAATGGTTCATACAGCCCTGGTGAATTTATTTCTTCAATGGATTATAAGCGATTAATTTTTCTTGTAGAAATTAGGTTTCTTCATATGTCACTTTCTTCATCACTATATAAATAGGTACA
>JAECUM010065718.1:0-18407 GCA_016617855.1 Megalonaias nervosa | reverse complement strand
CGGTTGATAAAACCTTTAATAAACATTAGAATTCCAAACCGACAGAAAAATATAAAATTGGATTTTATATTTGTCAAAATATTTAACCTAATGACGATTCTGACGATCGCAGACGATATCTAATATCGTTATGTAATCCAATAAAAGGTAAATCTGTATAACGTAAGTACGAGGAAATCTACAAACACATTATTTCATAATTTGTTTGGTTGGAACCCAGCTGTTAAATTTATCACTGTATTCTCTCCATTTAACTAAACTTTTATTACCTTTTTTCCTGATTACCTTTTCAAAAACAAATATATCTTGTTCAGTTTTCTGCAGTTCCTGCTCGTAAAACCTACCAGTTATAGGCTCACCTGCTAGATCCTTCAGCGCATATGTTACAGGTATTGTCATGAAAACTTTATCAACAACAAATACTTCTTCGCTCCAATTGAGTAAATCCTTTTTCAAATGTTGTTTTCGTCAGAGAAATTCTACCTTTATCACCAACCTTAAATTTATGTCTGCGGTACATGTTTTCACTTGCAAGAATCGGATTTTTAATTGCATCATTTGGTGACATTTTTATTGATCTGTGCTTCCTGTTATTAAATTTATCAACAATCTGCTGTAGATCGTCAATATATTTATTTGTATTTTCAGCTGTCAAATGTTTATATATCAGCTCCTTCAGTGTACGACTAAATCGCTCGACGATAACGCTTTTTCCTTCGTTTCCAGTAACACATTTTTTAGTGTTATTTTGTTCCAAAAATTGCTGAAACTTTTTATTACAAAACTCCGCTTCGTGATCGGTCCAAATTTTATTTGGGTTTCTTTCCGTACTTGTTATTATCTGTTTTAACGCATCAGTTATCGATGTTCCCGTTTTATCCAAAACGGGTACACTAAACGCGTATTTACTAAAAACGTCAATAACGTTAGACAAGTATTTTTTTTATTATCGTTAAACTGAGCAAGATTTGACACATCAACTAAATCTATCGCCCAGATATCGTCAACAGCATTTGCAACAACTTTACGTTGCGGAAACTTTGTTTTAGGTTTGTGTAATTCAGCTGCCAGATCATTGTACAATTCTTTTCCAAGACCTAACTTATATTTTGTTCCTATCATTCCTTGAACTAACATTCTATCAACTCGTTCTCTCATATTTACAGTTTCATATCTTTAAGTTCATCTAGCATTGCCTTATCACAGCCGTGCTTATCTTGCTCATTATGGCGACAACAAATATCATAACGCATTGCTATTGCATAAACCTGATTATAAGGCTCTTGTCCTGGTAATGGATTATCGTTTTCGTATGACTGTTTGTCTAGTGGATTGTACGGCCCAGTGTAATTATAGCCTGGTAATGTTCAACCTCCTTTTGGTTTTGGTAACTTGCCAATTAATTTATGTATATCTATACCTGTTCCAATTAATTCTCTGTTGTTGCATTTCTGACAGTACGTAACAATTTTATCTTGTTCGATACAAGGATCTTTATCACAATTACAATTACATTTCATTTTATTTTATTTTTTAATAGTCGACAAAAATATTTGTTAAAAATTTATAAATCTGAAAATAATTTATAAATTTTTTACAAAATGTATGCTTTTTTCTCTAATTTTTGGTTAAAAATCCTGTTTTGTAAGTGAAAATGGTAAAAAAAAATCAAAGAAAATCAGTCCTATTTCTTATTTTTCGAGGGCCCAAACGTCGAGGGATTTTATGCTTGATTTTTTAAATTTTTTGATAGAAACGAAAAACTTTAGTCCACATTTCTTATTGTTGGTTGATTTTTTGTCTGATTTTGTTGATTTGTTTTGGTATTTTTAGTAAGAGATTATAAAATTTATCAAAACTCGTAAAAAGCAAGTATAAAAACGCCCGAGGTTTGACCCTCACAAAATAAGAAATCGGACCGATTTTCTTCGTTAATTAATCATCTACTAAAATAACTCCAGCTCCAGTTGTCGATTTCAGAAACATACTTTGCCTGATCTTTATTATCGGTTTTAGTTTTACACTTGAGACAGTATGTTGACATATTCCTTTGTTTAGATAAAATTAACTGCAATCTCATCATTTGCGTGAGAAGGTTGCTTGTCAAATTGCAAAATAAACTTTAAAAAATCAGAGGATTGAGACATCTGTTGGATAAACGTAATGCAATAATGACCACAAGCAGATGTTCCAACCGGCTGTAATTTATTAGACGAGTAATTTATTTTGTTAAATTTTTTAAAAATATATTTTTTTATAGGATCACTCGGAGGAAGTCCAAACGAATCAAAATAATTATTATCGTACACAGCAACCCAGTGAGTGCCAGATCCATCATTAAACTTTTATATATTTACAACACACGAACCGCCTGCAGGTACATTATCTAATTCGTCTTTCGAATACACTCCGCGAAATCCGACAATGTCATTCAATTTTTCATTTTATATCAAAATTACTTAACGGCGTCTGGTGCCTGGTAGAGTCATTCCACGTCCTATTCCTAGCAGGTTTGGAGTTAGGCTGCCTGCTAACCCAGTTAAAAGTGGAGCGAAAGGAATAATTCCTCCTCGTTTTGTTTTCCTTGGCGCTTTCTGGCGTTTTGTCTTTTTGTTTTTAGATTTTGTCGCTTTGGTTGGCATTTCTTTTTTATTGTTACATTAAAATTTATTTGATTCCATCGCTGGAAACAGCTTTTTTAGTTGCTCCAGATATTGTCCCTGATGCTGCTTCTAGTCTCAGTGTTCCTAGTACAGGTAAAATATTTGGTATTGCGCTAGCTATTACAGAAAATGCTGGTCCAAAAAAATCCGCTGTGTTTTGACATCGCTGTTTTTTGTGCAACAGACAGTTTGAGAACAAACGGTTTTTCTTGATTAAGTTTATTGATTTGCTGTTGAGTTAACATTATTTTCACTGGGGCGACTTTGTCAGTCGTTGAGGATATCATTACAGAGACAGAATTACGTTTGGCAACCTCTGTTGATAATTTTTTAATTTGGCCTGGCGTTAGATATATTTCTCTGGTTGTGTATTCCGTTTTCATTTTATACTTGTTTGTTAGATTAAACTTGTATAGTCATCCTTCCCTTGGTCGCATCAATTGTCAAAAATCTATCACTGACAACTAGCGCGTATACGTTATATTGTTCGGCTGGCAGTACGCCAAGTGTCCAAGTAACTTCAATATCAACAGTCGATCCAATAACTCGTTCGGAATGTTTTGATATGTCAAAATAAAAGATAGGATGAAGTGATCGAAATTCCTCTACTGATATCTGAGATCCACTGTACGCGTCTTGATATTTTTGCATAGCCTCCATAAGGTATATATACGGCCGAGAGATGTTTCTGGTGGCGTCCACGGCAAAATTGCATTCGATTGCACGTTCGGGATATTGTTTAGAATTTACTCTAACAAATATTCGTCTGACATCAGGGTTATCAAATACGGAGTTGTTCATTTCTTGATCATTACGACGTGCCTGTCGTTGAAATACAACGAACAAATATCCAGGTAATTGTTCGCTTGAAGTAGTTGTGACACGCCAGCTATAATCATTTGCGTTAGGAATTGCTGTTTGGTAAATTCTGTTTTGCTGGAAGTATATTTTTCTCGTGTAAGGGGTCAATAATGATTAGAGTTCCATCGTTTTAGCTACAGACGGGACAACTCGTGGCATCCACAGCGCTAATCTTGTAATAGCAAACTGTCCTTCAGCCACACCAGCGGCGTGTATTATACAATCGTTTTGATCAGCTCGATCTAAAATAAGTGTATGTTTTACTCTGCGAGAAACTTTGTTATATTCACGACAAAATCCAGATATTGTACTTAACGGAAGCATCATTGTTATTTGGCGAGATTCTGCGGCAAATACTTTTCATTTGGCATATCCCTCTTTGTATCTTATATTACGTGTACTAATAACACCGTTTATTAAATTTAACATAGCGACTGCATCTGCGGCTGCACCTGGTGGTGTTATACTAAGATTATTACACGCTTGTGTCAGCGAGACTCTCACTGCGTTTGCATCTGCCGCTGAAGCTGGTGGATTAATACCAAATTTTACAGCATTTGCTATAAGAAAATTTCTAACGATTACTAGATCTGGAGCAGCGTCAGCGCCGTGTGTAAGAGCACCACCTGAAATAAATTCGCCTGAAGCACATAAACTAAGTCCAGCATCTTGAAACCACATCATATTTTGTGGCCACTGACCTCGAATAATCATCGCTGAACGAGACGATATTTAGTATAGTACTCGCTATAGGCAAGTGATTGAAATATCTTTCACAGTTTGATTGGCCAGCTGGTACCCTTCGCTTTTAAATAAACTTCAACCGTTATTGACAAGTGCAATTTCCGCACCAGCTGCAATATCACCGCCTATTGCAGTTTGTAACTGACCACGCACCTCTAATACCGCCTTGTGCGGCAGTAGAAACACGTCCTTGTCTCTTGTGTTAAAAGTTCTAACTCCGGCCTTATTTGGTTTGTTTGAGTTTTCGTAGAGATACTCAACGTACTCGAATTCTGTCACTGTGTCGTCGAAATCATGTTCTTCGGCAAGATCGAGATAATTTTTAACTGACATTATTTATTTTATAATCGCCACACAAAATTGTGTGGCACACAAAATTATAGCAACTAAAAAGCAGCAGGCGTTATTTGTCTTGTTTTCTTTACAAGTTTGCGTATTAACTCTTCACCACGTGGTGACAGTAATTTTTTGTTGTAGCTATCATAGCTCGTTCTGTTTCCGCTGTTGGTGCAATATCTGATATTGCTGGTTTTATTTCCGCGTTTGAAGGTGGGCTGCCTTTAATTTTATCAGCGATCTTTTGTCCTACTGTGGTGCCAGCAGTGCTAGCAATAGCTTTACCAGCGTCAAGTGCAATTGGCGCTACTTTACGCGCAATTCCTGGAATGTTTTCAACTATTTTGTAAATATATTTTTTAAAAAATCCACCAAGAATTTTTCTTCTACAAACTTTTTTTGTCTCATCTTTGTTATTAAATTAGGTTTACAAAATTTACGCCGACGACTACGTTGTGATCGCGCGTAGGTGTAAGTAATACGTGACAATTTCATTGTTAAGATCTATTTGTCGTCCTGATTGATCTGTTAGTTGCATTGTTATGCTGGTTATTTGATTTTCAGGAGTAATCGGATAGTATGTTATTTGTCGAGGAGTAATTTGCATTAGTGACCCAGGCGGGACATCTGGTGAAAAACTATGATTATTTGACCTTGACTTCCTAAAGCTGAATAAGACCCTGATGCAGTAAAGCAATTAATCAATATTGTGTTCACTTGTGTTATGTTGACAGGCAGATCTCCGTCATAAGATACACTTTGTTCTGCAACACTGCCGTAATGTTGGTTTTTAAAACCTAATAATGATGCGATACTAGTCGCTTGTGAAAAATCGATTATCAAATTTTTTTATTGTGATTCTGGCTCGTAGCGTATTATAGTTTGGAGTTAATTCAAAATTGTCTGCGGCAGTGTATTTTGTTATCAACTCTCTTATCGTTTTGTTGAGATCGGTTACATTATACGCCCCCTGTGGTATTCTAACTGATACCCAAGCACCAGAATTAAATGTAAATTTTACATTTGCCATAGAATGCCATACCGTAGCAGAAATCAATCCGATTTCGTATTGTTTACCAGGATCTAGTATTACTGGCGGATTATAGTGGACAGAAAAGTTTGCACTGTCACTCGTTGTTTGTGACGAGTAGAGTAATAATGTTGTTGACATTTATATTAAAGTTGTTAGAGAAGATCGCTATGTAAAATTTCGTACTCGTCTGATGTTAGTAATCTGCTCGATCTAAGATTATCTAATATATCTACAATTTCGTTGTCGATTTCCGTACTTTTATTACCAGCTTCTTTTGATGTTATTAATAATATAAGTGTGTTAACCAATTCTGCGTTTGATCTAAAAACTCGGACACCAAATCCGGTTCTGTCCTCTGGTAATCTTTTATCTCATTCATTTACGTACTTATCAAATAATCTTCTAAATGTCCAACCTTTACTATAATCTTTTTCTCTGGTTCTATACTTATCTGCTGTTATTTTTAAAACATTAGCAGTAACTCCGTCTCTCATTTTATCCATCATAACCAACATTTCTTCCTCTGTTTTAGCTTCTTTAAGCGTTTCTTCGGATGTTGAAACATCATTAATTTTATCGTTTAAAATTCCTTTTAGTTTATTGTAATCATCATCATTCCATTTTCGAATGTTATTAATATCGGTAAGTTTGTCTTCTGCCAGATATTTTTGAATAAATTCGGTAAGTTCGGAATCTTCTATTTTCACTATAGCTTGTTTTCTGTAAAATCTTATCTTTCCTTAAAAAGACATTACTTCTACGGTAGCTTTAGTTGCTCATTTTTGTTCCTCAGCTAATTTCTTAGTTTGTTTTGACACATCTTCTATCAAATTCTTTAACTCGTCCGGATTAACCGTCAGTCTCGCTATTTTTTGCTGAAGTGCAAGAGGGTTATTTATTAATCTCTCAAATTCGGTTTGTCGTGCAACAAGATAAGCAATGTTTCTCACAAGTTCCTCTGCAACATTTTTAGCTTCCTCTGTTAATTTTTCCCCAAGTAAACCTAACAAACCTTTTTCTTGTACTTTGTTTAGTTCTTCTGGAGATAACGCAGATATTTCTGGTTGTTTGCCAAGTACTGCTTCGGTAACAGGTTTAAGAAAACTAGCTGCTGTTTCTTCTGCTTGAACTTGTCCTCAACTTTTTTTTAAAAGCAGTTCGAGTTGTAATAATTGTTTTTAGTAATTCAATTTCTTGTTGATTCTTGTCCATTGTTTATTTTTTACGCTCTATAAAATTCGTCTATAGAAATGTGTCGATACAACAACGAAACATCTTAGATGTGTCACGCGCTAGTTTATCAAATAAAAAGAAATTGTATTTGTCTTTGGTTGCTTGATGATATAGTTCAATAAATTTATTCTTTGTTACATCACCACAGTGCTCATTTGCAATATTTCTAACATTAACATAATCGAGTCCAGGAAATAAAATAAAACATCCCATATTTCGCCTAATAAATCTGTCAAAGTTGTAAATCGTTGCGCTAGGTAAATCGAATTGCACTTTTTGTTACGCGATAATGAAAACTACGACTTAATCTTATTTGTCTCCTCGTTGTTTAGCGGACTATCGTTAAATACATTTATTTTATGCTTGGACGAATTAAGTTTGTCAACTGGAATTAATTCCTCTGGTTGTTTTATTAAAAATATATCATCGCCAGCGTCAAGCTCATCACGAAGTTTATCATTGTTCTCGCTCAATAATTCGTATTTATCTTGTTGTGGGTTAATTGTGTAAATATATACCTTATCGTAGTTAAAGTTATCGTTGAGCAAAAGATTTAATAATAAATTTGTTTTACCAGAGCCTGTACGACCAACAATAAGATAATGACAATCTGGAAGTTCGTTATTATGTTTATGCTTGATTAATCGTTCGGTATCAAAATTTAATATCGATGAATTCGCCATTATTTTTCTATAATTTTATGTCATATAATTTATATAATATGACCTATTACACAAAGTTTGGAACAGCACTTACAGGATCTGTTTCCGCTGACGAACCAATAATAACTGATACATCATCATTAGTCAAAAAACCGGCGATACAATGACAGAAAACCTATTTATGTCAAATCAACGAGTACTAGGTTTAGAAACAAATTATCCGCCACCAAAGGTCGATCTTACTCAAGCGGTAAGTTACTCGCAACTAAAAACGATCGATACTAACAACCTATCACTGACAGGTGGAATTTTAAGCGGTAACTTGGATATGTCAGGAAAAGAAATTATAAATTTGGAAACCGCATATCCACCAGCAAACTTAAATCAAACACAAGCTGTAAGTTATTTACAGTTGAAGTATGTGGATGGCAACAAGCCTGACAAAACCGGTGAAACGGTTACAGGTATTATTAACATGTCCAGTAAAAAAATTAATGGAATGGAAACTGCGTATCCACCAGCAAATGTTGATAATACACAAGCTGTAAGTTATGCGCAACTAAAATCTGTTGACGATAACAAGCTTAATAAAGCTGGCGACACAATGACAGGTAACCTTTAATGGGCAGTAACTCAAAAATAACTGGATTACTGACAACCTCTCCACCTGCTAATGATACTGATGCTATTAGTTACGCTCAGTTAAAAGAAGAACTCACCTCGTATTTAAAACGATCCGGTGGACCAATGTCAGGCAACATAAACATGAGAAACAATAAAATAACGACGACATATGTTCCGGTTAACCCTAATGATCTGACAAATAAAGTGTATGTTGACAGCCTGTGCAGTGGTATAAAACGAACCAAAAATAATGCTGGGTATATTCCAATAGTTTTTAAGGCTACGGATAACAGAGTTGGGTCTAAGGTAAGCGCATCATCATATTATCCTGAAAATTATCCTTATTACGTTTTCTCTGACAGACAGGAATGGACGACTAACGGAGAAGTTGAAAACTTTTGGATCAAAATTAAATGTCCTATTGCAGTCACTATTTGGCAATTTCATCTGCGAGGTCGATTAAACTCTAGTGTTAGTCGAATTTATAATTGGCAATTGCAAGGATCAAATGATGATATCAACTGGACAACATTGTATAGTACAGGAAATACGTATATTTCAACAACGCAATACTTTACAATTCCAACTGCAAATATTGTTAACAAGTATTTTTATTTTCGAATTTATATTGTCACGGCTGAAAATCCGTTTCCAGAACTGACAGCATCTCAAATATACACACTCGATGATCAAATTTAATCTAACGTTGTATAATAAATGTCAGAACCACCAATTATAACCGTTGCAAGAGATTTTTACGGAATTATTTTTGAACCTAACGTAATTTTAAAACTCATCTCATTTACAGAACAATGAACACGATATCAGTAAATTACAAAAAATAGATAAAGTACGAATTGTGAAAAATCTTAGCATTAATTCGATGAATGATCCAACATTATCAAAAGCTAAAAAAGATTTTGTTCGTGTTATGCATATACGAGGACCACAACTAGTACAAGAAATAGGAAGCTTTAATATTATAAGCAGATACTGTCATCCTCATGTTTGTTTAGAAGAGCAAAAACAAGTTGAAACTATTTTTACAAAATATTGCTCAAGCTTGGCAAGGAAAATATAGACTTGATAACACAAATAGATGTAATGAGAGCACGATTTCGTGGAAGAGAGCAAGAAGAAAAACAAATAAACGATAATTATGATCGTCTCGACAAACTATTGGCATCTAAAATAACAAAATTAAAAAAGAAACAAAGAGTTATACGATAATTTTCCAAAACGAGAAATTTTTAAGTATTTCGGTATGTATTACCACGACAAAGAAACACTAGTTAAAATCGTTAATATATCAGTAGATATAACGTTAATAATTATAGTGTAATTAAATGCAGTTTTACCAATGATACGTGGGCCCCGAGTGGCCGAGTGGTCTAAAGCGCTGATCGTTACGGATCACTGCCATCTCACCTCTGTCTGCGTTAGTTCGAGTCCAGACTCGGCTAACGTGGGTATGTGAGAAAGCCTGCCAGTAGCTTCTCCTGGGTCGGTGGTTCTTTCGGGGGTTTTCCAGGGTTCTTCCTCCACCGTTAATACTGGCCGCTATGTATAGCCTATCTTGTGCTGAAAAATGGCGTTAAACCCTATAACAACAACAACAACAACCAATGATACGTAAAAAACCCGAATTCAATCCGATTGTTGTTAATAAATCTCAAGAGGTAATACAAAATCTTAACGAGGAAATCGATACTACCGATGATGTTGAGCGAGAAAAGTTTTTTGAACAAATCGAACCAATACAGTCTGGAGAAATATCTAATTTCTACTATGAAATCAGGGATGAATATGATGTTCCACTTCCATCACTCAAACGCTCTAAACAATTATCAATACGAAATTATTACACTGAAGTTGATAAATTATTTACGAAACCATACGAAAAAATAATGTTAAAAAGTTGCTTCTGTTTTTGGTCTTATCCAGTTTAATAGAGACATACTCCGAAAATTAATGCTAATAAATTTCATAGTCGCATACGCAATTGTCAGACATCTTGTTCTCAAAAAGTTTACTTTGGATCAAATAATCTTGGTACTAGGGTTTACTGATGAAACAGAAAGAGAATATGGTAATTTGGTAAATAAAACAGACTTGTATGAACGTGAGGTAGAAAACACGTTTGACTCCTACAGTTGGTTAAAGAAAAATGAGGTATTGACAGATAAACGATATAACGCTACTTCGTCCGATGTTTATGACAAGTACAGAGATTTTATAGCTGATCCTAACAATAATAAGTTTCGTGAATTTCTTGATTCGATTGTTGGTGTTAAAACTTTTGATATTGTATAAAAATTGTAAGCAAATATTATATAATAAAAAAACAGATCGTCTATTTCAATCATATTTCAGAAGAAATTCCAAAAATCAAGATGTTGACGCACTAATGCAATATTACAAATTTTATCATAAAAGCCTCTGGTGTGCAAAACAATGTTATAAGTATTACAGTAGAATACTTCGAGTAATATCATATTTACCACTGCTCATGACAAGCTCTGGTATTATCTCAAGTGGGGCATCATTAAACCCGTTTTTATTAATAATATCTGGTGTTGGTGTTTCTCTTGCGACAGCGTGTAAGAAAATTGAGCTTCGACTTGAGACCACAAAAAATGCTTGTAAAACAGCAAGTATCACTTATAAAAAATTATTTGATCAAATACGATCTTTTTTGCGAGGCTTAAAATATTATATGGACGAGTTAATACGAAAGTTTCGTGTATTATTGACAGTATGTTAACAGATATTCTGCCAATGAGAGTCAGCAGGTATGAAAAAGATTATCATAAAATAAGGTGACCGATCATCATTGCTACTGTTTATTTTTATTCAACATAACGGTTATAGTAGTAATAGAAAATAAAGTTTTCTAGATCAGAGACCCTCTTACCCCGACAAAACATATTTTGTCAAAATATATGAAAGTCATTATTTTGAGCTGACAAAATGTTAACATAGAAGGGTTTTGGAGGTGGAAGGAGGTCTCTGAGCTAGAAACCTTGTTTACTATTACTACTACTGACAACATGAAAACACCTATTTGCGACAAGTATAGGACTCTGAGAGAGGACTACAGATTATATAATTTTGATGAAAATTATGGTCTGTATCTGTTTCATGGATTGATACTAATATCATTATATTAAAGTTATAATAATACATTTTCTAAGCTTTGGGTTAATGTTTATTTACGTCATACAATTATCAGTTTTGTCGTTTGACATAGAAATCAGGTAGGGTGCAATTTACTCTGAAAACGCTGAAAGCAGAATAAAACTAATTTCAAGGGTAAAACTACTCTGTTATTGGACAGTATCTGTAGCGCACTAATTTAAAGTACAAAACTGCTCTGTTATTGGACAGTAGCCATTGCGCACTAATTTAAGTACAGAACTTCAAATTTATTGCGCAGTAGCTGAAACACACTAATTTCAACGGCAAAGCTGCTCACTTATTGGTCAGTAGCTGAAATATAATAATTTCAAGGGCACAACTGCTCACTTATTGGACAGTAGCTGAAACAGTAATTTCAAGGGCACAACTGCTCACTTATTGGACAGTAGCTGAAACATAGCAATTTCAAGGGCACAACTGCTCACTTATTGGACAGTAGCTGAAACAATGTAATTTTAAGGTTACAACTGCTCACTTATTGGACAGCAGCTGAAACATAGTAATTTCAAGGGCTGCTCAGTTGATTGGCTGTAGCTGCATCATACTACCGTTAGTATTTCTTCCTTTTCTAACGTCTAAACATTAGCAAATGCATACATTCCAATAATTGTTGAGAGCATAAGAGAAATATGCAATAAAACCAACCTGGCTGATATCCTACACCATAGTTATAAATGACTATTTCCTGTTTTTATGGACAAATACTAAACTTTTTGTTTAAATGAAAATCTTCATAGAAGATTGTAAACATGATCAATGTCTGGGTGTATGTACAACCAACTGCACCATTAAGTGTGAAGGTTGGTTGTTTGGATTTTAATGGCACTTTTGACAAATCATTGGTTATGCTGGCTCGTCTGGGTGGATATCCAGCCAACAATCCTTAAAGTATGAGTCTGATGCTCTACCAGCTGATCTGCCGTAGGTCCGATCGATCATTCCGTTCTGCTTCGGATACGGGAGGTCGCAGGTTCCAACTCCGGCTGAGTCATACCAAAGACATAAAAATGATACTAACAGCTGCCTCGCTAGGCGCTCAGCATTAAGAGGTTATTGTTAGGACTGGTCGGCCTGGTGTCAGAATAATGTGACTGGGTGGGGCATCATGCTACATATCTGAGGCATGGTGTCCCAGTACTATACATCACTATAAACTGGGACACTGCAGACATCGTAGCGATATGACTGAAAAAATTGTTAAAACTACGTTAAAATCTAAATCACACACACACACACACACACACACACACACACACACACACACACACACACACACTCCGATCGATCATTACATACTTACATGCCTGTATGAAGCTTTAATTAGATCATTGCCAAAAAAGGCAAGTCGAGAAACTGCACATGCTTGCAATCACAAATTCCTGCACCTTTGTGCATTCCACTCGCGCACCCATCCTAAATGTACTCACCCAACCACCAGACATTGAGCCAGGGTCATAATGCTAAATCTGTCATGCATGTTATGCGCCTTCCACCTGTGACTTCTTTGACAACAATAATAATATGTAGGATATAAAATACTTTAAATGTCATTGTAAGCGAAATTTTGTGTACGTTCCATTCCTAACCCCACCCACAAACCACAGGCCCGGGAGCCAGGAATTATATCCTCTTGCATGCGACCATCCTCAGGGCAACATTCAGGAGTCGGAGATGAAGAAAGAGTAGGAGAGATTCAGTGTTCTCATAGTGTAGCGTTCTCGATCTTCTATCATCTCATGTCGTGTGGCTTTAGAACCACTAATAAACAATGAACCAGTACCGCTAAATTGAACAGACAGAAAGAGGGTATCACCAATATCCCTCCCTCCAATGAACAGGGATAACAAGCTCATTCTCTTCAAAAGTTTCTGAAAAGTGAAAGCGTTATTAAGGTTTTCTTGGATAACAGTAGTTCACAATATCATTGTAATTTATAAATGAGAAAGATTTAACAATATAGCCTAGACTGATGCATAGATTGTATTGATCTTAAACGTAATAAAGAATACACAAATAATTGAAGCACAATGCTTTTATATAAATGTTTCTTTTCTTCGATAGAAATGGATTTCATTTGATTGGTACAAATATTTGTTGAAATATCTGATACAAATTTAAAATTATTCAGCATATTTAAAACAAATCTCATGTATGCCGTATAGATTAAAGCAGGTTAGCTTTTGTTTGTTCCAGTAACCCAAGGAAGGAAATTTTAACGTGGAACAGTCAAGTATATACGCAATTTAGAATTGATATCATTTTAATATGAACTCTGTGAATAACCAGAGTACTCTGGCTGAAGTTTTTAAATGCCTTCTCTGGGTATCGTGTATGTTTAAATTGAACACCCCTTAATAATCATATTTATAAGACAATGACATCTTTACTTTGCTTTCAGACTGATATTGTTATGAATATTTAATGTGTATTAATTTGTTGGCTTTTCTTAATGATTAAATGTATTTTGTGATTGACCTTGTCCCAGACCAGTTACATTTATTTTGTGACCAACATAATACATATCTACAGAGTTCTCTATGATTTTTTATTAAATATTCAAACATTAATAATGGTAACATGTTTATGGTATTGATTCGGATCCTAGAAACGTCTAGAATGGAAGTCTCCATTAATTGACAGAGTATTTTCAAAAAACGGTAATTGAGACCTAGGTCAACTATAGGGGTATATCATCTTCTTTATATAAGGATTGCTCATTCTTGCTTTAAAATCTATAAGCATTATCAGTCTTATTGTTGTGTTCAGTTTTTCATTTGAGTGGATTTATTTATTCAAAATTTTATTCAATGGAATTACAAGGTGCTCATTAATATTCTTGGACATACACACCAATTTGGAATCATAGTGAATTTGGGCAAGGACAATTTGGATTATATTATTGTTATACATCAAAAGACTGTTGGAACATCATCACAATACAGACCACTGGCACATTAACACACTCGAAACTCTAAGCACATCAACAAGTTTAATACTGGAATATATTTGGAACACCATGACTCAACTGGAACTTTATACACCTGGACTTGTGATAGAACTTTAGTTAAGATTTAATTCACAATACTGTAAGTTCGTTTTGAAATTTTATTTTGTATTCTAGAGAAATGTATTATTTGTTGATTTTTTCAAAACCTATTGGTTATCGCTCTTTTCTGTTACTTAGTAAAAGACCATAGAATTGTAACAGAAAATTGGGAGCTTGTCTGGGATACGAATTTCTCTGCAATATTTCAGAAGACTCTTTTAGAAATTTAAATTCACTTTGTTTCATAATTTTCTAAGTTCCAGGTATTTGAATTTCACAGATTTGAGAAATTGATAGTTGAACCAAAAGGTTTTCTCAATGTCATCTAAAGCGGAGAATTTTATTTAAAATCGTACCTAAGAAGGGTTATAGTCCTTGACAGTTGGTATAAAAAATGCTCAGTCAATATTCCAACGTTTAATGAACACGATAACATCTGCTTTGATAATTGTGACGCTTACATCAATATCTGCATGATCTACGATGAAACCTGGAAAAATCTATTGGAAACAATTTGGAAATTCTTTGATCCTGAGTACAGTGATTAAGTCTGACAATTAGTGTAGGTAAATTGAGTTTTGCCGTGCTTGTCTTATATTTTCAGTATATATTCAAGGTCTCGGTCAAGTTAAATCTATAAAAGTTAAGGTCAAGTCTATCTCTCAGGTCCCAGTACCTATCAGTAAAAATCAACTGAAGTGATTTTGGGAAGACTGGATATTATCGTAGATTCTGCTTCAGTGTTCCCATCATTGATGAACCCTGGTCATCCTGTTGATTAATTTAACCAACTTGCATTCGTCTGGCAAATGTCAGGAGCCATTTTATAAATGAAGGGCCAATGAGTGCACAAGGTCTTTCAGCTCCAAATTGCAACCTGGCATTTAAAATGTATGTTGATTCATGAAGACAAAAATGGTGTGAATCATCCAGTGTGCTATTTCTGTAGAAGCTAAACAAGCACTACAGACATTGTTACACGATCAAGAAAGAATGATTGGCTGACTTTGATATAGGATTTGCAACATTTTGAAGTGTGTATTTGTTTAACTCCTACTCCGATTATTGCAGGAATGAAATATTGACATTAGGCACACGAAAGGAAAAGTAATTTGATTGCAAATGCAGTTCTCACGTGTAGATTTTTGCTATAATGCTTTATTTTGTAAATATTTTGTATCATTCATAAGATCTACCTCTGTAATTTTTAATGATAATAACATGTGTACCTTTTGTTAACATGTAGGACAAATGTCTGTTGCATAAATCTATCTTTTTCTTTATGAGGGAATGTGTTATGAATATCTATATTATCTATTTAACTTTTTGTACATAAATAGATTGTAAGTTCTAAGCCCAGCCTTGAATATGAGCTTAGAAGGTTCTAGAAAATGAACTTGTTTACAGTTTGGGGTAATCTTCCACTAGGATGATTGAGATGTATTGCAAGATAGGTCGATGTTTGTGTATTGCAACATAGATCAATTAGGGACATATTGAGGATGTAGTTAAGAACGAAGAAGTAAGAATCATTTATTCCTATTCCTATCTTAATATCAGTCGTTTAGTTGTATTTAGGTATAATTTGAGATTACTTATTTATCTAAATTATTCATTAGAATTATAAAGTGCTCATTGACTTTTGTACTAAAATATTACTTATGGATTATTATGGGTTCATTCAAAAAGAATCTAGATAATATCATTGTGATACATCAAGAATAGCACGTCGGACCATTCGAGACTACTGGTACATCAGCACATTCAATTTTGGAATTTATTGGCAGTATGTCATTCACCTTAACTTTTAAACTTTCATAACTATGCAAATTAACAAGCATTTCTTGGTGTATAACATAGTTCTGTTTGCAATACGCTTTTCCATGATGAGGAATATTTTTAAACAAACAGCTCTCCTGCATCAGTAAAAGGTATGTACATCAACTCCATGCCTTTGATTTTCGTTGCATATGAATACTACCAAAGCATGCTGAAAGAAAATCATAGTTTTTCTTCACTTTTTTTTTTATACAAAAATCATTGTATAGCTGTTATTATACCAAGTATACGATCGTTTGAAGTTTGAATCAGAGAGGATTCTAAAAGAACTAATCACGAATATATCCCTAAAAATGTATAACAACGTTGTATTTATATGCTAATGCATTGCTGTTTCCATACATTGATTAATATGCTATAAATACTACATAGATCAAAGCCTTTTGATAAGATGTCCGAAGAATATTGACGCTTTAGTGACTTTGATAAGTCATACCATATACATCCAAAGCATTTCATCTCCGTCTTTAAAGTAATAAGAACTAATAATATATTCATACTTAAATATCCAAGTTTTGTCAACATTTAGGAAGTAATGCTTGCGCAGTATCCTTAATAACTGTGTATAAATAAAGACAAACAATCATAGCCACTGATCTGCCGTCGCATAATGAGCTAGAAGATCAGGGTATATACTGCTGGTTTTCCTGATAGATCATAACAAAAACTGCATAGACCCAAATCGGAATGGTCTATTATGATTACTGCAGGTCTAGGTCTGTGCAGTTTGCAGTGGGACTCGACTTATTAACGAGCATATATGTTACAATCATTAAACATATGTTAAGTTATTAAACACGTTACATTTACCACTTATCAAACATGAATATGTGTGTGTGCGCGTGTGTGTGTGTGTGTGTGTGTGTGTGTGTGTTGCATTATTAACGTAGCTTTAACAAAACGAGTCATATCGCTACGATTTCTGCAGTGTGGCAATTTATAGTGATATCTAGCGATGGGGAATCATATCCAACCCAGTCACATTATCCTGGCACCAAGCCGACTAGTCCTAACACTAACCTCTTAATGCTGAGCGCAAAGCGATGCAGCTGCTAGTACCATTGTTATAAGTCCTTGTTCTGATTCCGTCGACGTTCGAACCCTCGACCTCCCTCATCCGAGGCGCACGCTATATCTACTTAGGCCACCTGAGTGGTGAGACAAGAAATAGTAGTTTAATTAGAATTTTGAAACGTTACTGCTGACCCTGCAATGTTCCAGAATTTCAGTTAAAATGAGCATTTACCGTTGCTATCGTGACATCGCCGGTGCCATCTTCGTTTAGCAATTGTCATTGCTTATCTCAACCGCCAGTTATGTTATTGTCAACTTACATTAAGAACATCAGTTGTAAACCGAAATTTAGTCGCACTTTTAGACGTTGCTACTAACATTGTCCTTACCTTTTATTTGTTTGTACTCTTCTTTGCTTTTTTATCACATTGTATTTGAACATACCATTTCATTACATTAAATTAACATGACTATATATAAATGGAGTAAACGAATGTGTAGTACTATCCAATGGCTTGTCTGATTTAGCATCTAATTAGCTTTGTCTTGCCAGCTTACTACCGCATGACTAATTCCATTCAAATCATATCAATACTCACAATGTCTATTCACTGGTTTAAATTGCGACATGTAAAAGAGACAGATGTAGCAGTTCCAGTTAACTGAAGACTTAAATTGTCTCAAGTTTTCTAATTATGGATCTTAATGGTTTTACAATCATGTCGAAAGTTTATTGTATGCACCAAAGGTTTACGTACTATGAAGGTGATTGCTTTATTGCTCCAGCTATGGAAAAATTTACAGCATTAACGAAAAGTAACTTAACGTCATTTCAACGACATAACGATTATAGATGAAATGTCAACAATCAGCGCAAAGTGTTCGTCTGTGAATGAAAACAATCTTTCAATCTAATTTTATAATCTCTTACACATATTGATTAAAAAGATGAAATGACAAACTGAATTAATTATATCATTAACCGATGTCTGATTTATAATAATTCTGAAGAAAAACTTGTAAGCAGAACCTCAAAACATAAGGTATAAATTAAATTGATAAATATTTCGTGAAAAACAACTGAAGTTCTTTTGTGAAATATATATATATATATATATATATATATATATATATATATATATATATATATATAT
>JAECUM010065716.1:0-12965 GCA_016617855.1 Megalonaias nervosa | reverse complement strand
AGCACTACTTGGAAACCAACCTGAAACTAGGACGCTGTCAGACGAAGAACTTAAGAAACTTCAAGAAAAAGGTTTAGTCGGGCTTGTTAAGGAACAACAAGAAGCAGCTGCTGAAAAAATTATTAGAAGATCTGATAAAGAAAAGTTAGATTTAGCTAAAGAACTTGTAAAACATATTGTTGATCCCGCTGCCAGACAAGCTGAACTAAAACTGCTATTAAATAATCAACTTTTACTTGAACAAAGATTATCAGAAAGAGTATCAGTTGATCCAATTGGAATTAGGTTAGGAGATATAGAGAAAAAATTGAAAAATTTTATCCAAGATCATTATCACAATTTGAAATAGATTTAAGAAATATGAATGACAAAATAAAAGATAATGAGTATAAAATATTTAAATTCTTATATAAATTTAAAGATTCGAGAGTACATGAAATTTTAAAAGAAGATTATAATGCTGGATAAAAAATTGCACAGTTAACGCAAATGTCAGAGGATAATAAGAAACAGATTGGTTTAGTGGTGCCGACAAATAAACAATATTACGAAGCTATTAGTAAATACCGAGAAGGTATTATCGCCGATCTTTATATCAAAGCTATTAATCAAATAATTATTGAAAAAAAGTACGATCATCACAGTAATGTTTTGAGTACCATAGCAAAAGAAATAGATTTAAAAAGAGTACCAGAAAAGATTGAAGAACCAATAGTTGTATCTCCAGAGAAAATTGAAGAACCAATAGTTATATCTCCAGAGGAAGCTGAAAGAAGGAATCAAATTAAAAAAATATAAAAATAGCAGAAGATAAAGTAACAAAATATGATTACAATTCTTTTATAAGAAAATACAATGTTGAAGATATTAATAATATTACTAAATTGTCACACGACAAATATGATGATCTTATTGAAAAAACAAATAATATTTATAGAGACGGAATAGAAGCTTATAACAGGATTGAAAAAGGTAAAATAGAAGATCTTGAAAAACTTTTTAAACGTTATAGAGATGGTATTATTGCCTATAATTTAAAACTCGTAGCGGAGAAATTTATATCTGGAGAACATAAAAATATAGAATTTTACGACGCGTTTAAAGATAATGAGAATCTTCGCATGAGTAAGATTGGAGAAGGTGTAAAACTATTTACATCACCGCCGAAATGATAGGCAGATTAATGCTATTAATATCATCAAAAGAAGCTGGGAATGTTAGTGTTGAAATTGATAATGAAATTATTGATATACTTGATCATCTAAGATCGGAAAATTTATTAACATCTGACGAGTATGAAACTTTACACCGCGACTTAATCTCGGCGATTTAATTTTGTAAAAATATAATAAATAACAATGTCAACAACATTATTGCTAGACTCTAGTACAACCGCAAAGGATAGCGCAAATTTTTCAGTAAATTATATTCCGCCAATACAACTTGATACCGAAAAACAGTATGAAATTGGATTAATTTCTTGTACTTGCTGGAATGCTATGGCTAACGTAAAAACTGGTGTCAATGATGAGATTGCAATTATTTCAATAAGAGACACGCAATGGAAAACATTTAAAATTCCACAAGGAGCTTATAATATCAATGATCTAAATAAGACGATAGAAGAGCTTATGCAAAAAGAGAAGATGAAACCTGATAATTTCGAGTTAGCAGGAAATTATAACATGTTACGAACTAGAATGACAATAAAAAATATGTCAGTTAGTTTTATATCACCAAAAAGTATCGCACCACTGATAGGATTTGAACATAAAGCGTATTATTTAGATCCTAATGAACCCATTACATTTGACGGTGAACTGCCGGTAAATATAACTGACGTAAATACAATATTAGTAAATTGCTCTATTGCTACTGGATCTTACTCAGCCCAGGGCAGTAAAGGGCAAACGATTTATAGTTTCTCGCCAGATGTTCCACCAGGTTTTCTCATGCAAATTACTCCGCGTCATATTATATATTATCCGTTAAATGTTGAAAATCAAATAACAAGTACAACAATGCAATTAACAGATCAATCCGGACGACAGTTGGATCTGAACAACGAGATTGTTACTTATTATTTACACTTACGTGCGCAATAGCTTCGTGATTGACAATAAAAATTATACAACCTCAGATATAATGAAACAGAGAAAAAAAAATTTATCGAAGAAAAATAGTAGGAGGATTTTTTGGAAATATATTTACTAAAGTTATTGAAAATGTTCCGGGAATCGCGCGTAAAGTTGCACCAATTGCACTTGACGCAGGTAAAGCTTTTGCAACTGGAGCCGCATCTGCCGCTGGAACTGCGGTGGGACAAAAAATAGCTGATAAAATAAAAGGCACACCATCTACATCTGAGATAAAACAAGCTATTTCAGAAATAGCTCCAACAAAAGAAACGCAACGTGCTATGATAACAACAACGAAAAAACTTTCATCACCGAAAGGCGAGCAGATTATACAAAAATTAATATCTAAAGTAACGGCGCCGCAATAAAATTTTGTATAATCTAATAAATAAAAAATGTCTGTTAAAAATTATCTCGATTTAGCAGAAACTTATGACACCGATGACACTGTAACAGAATTTGAGTACGTTGAGTATCTCGATGAAAATTCTAATGAACCAAATAAAACTGGTATTAGAACATTTAATACTCGAGACGAAGATGTATTTCTACTGCCACATAAGGCAATGTTAGAAGTTCGCGGTCAGATTATGACAGTAGCCAACCCACCTGTTGCAATTGCAGCTGGAACAGAAGTAGCTCTTACAAATAACGGCTGGTGTTTATTCAAAAGTGCTAGATATCAACTAGCTAATCAAACTGTAGAAGATATTTCGAGTCACTTACAAGTTGCAAGTACAATTTTAAATATCATTTCGTTTTCCGACGATTACTCCAGATCAACTGCAACGAATATGATGTGGTTTAAAGATACTGGAATTGGTGGTTTAGCCGTACTAAATGAACTTCTCTCCAAAGGTGTTTTGGTACACGGAGCTAATGCTGATGCAGATGTTGTAATTGTAAGAGATTTTCTTATCGCTAATGCTGCTAATTTTGGTATAGCCCCACCAGCTGCAGGCGCTAATGCAGACGCTACAAGACTTTCTCTTACTGCTGCTTGTAATAATTTTGGTATAACACCACCAGCTGCAGATGCGAACGGTGTTGCAATGTTAGATTTAGTTAATAAATCAATTAACGTAAAAAAATCTGCGTTATAATGAAGGTTATGCTAAGAGAAAGGCACTTACAGCAGGATCACGTCAAATTACAGTGATGCTTCCGTTAAGTACAATATTTGGATTTTGTCGCGATTACGATAAAGTATTTCGTGGAGTTAAACATACACTTATTTTAGATCGAGCAGAACAAAACGACTGCTTGTTTAGGTCAGGCGGAGCTGATGTACAGTTTATCATAAACAAACTTGCTTTGTGGATGCCACGAATAACGCCGTCGATCACTAAAATGTCAGAACTAAATAATATGCTTGAAAATCTCACAAACAAGATTTATTTTCAGCAGCATAAAATATATCAAACAGCAGTTCCAAATACTACCGACTACACATGGCGAGTTACAACAACATCAAGCGAACAACTGCCGAGACAATTGTTTGTCGTATTTCAACAGCAAGCGCGACGTGGTAACCAACAACAAAATAAGGCGATATTTGATAACGCTGATGTTAGACGAATGTATGCTAGACTAAATTCGAAGCAATATCCAGAACGAGCGATAGAATGTAATTTTGCAGATGACGCTAATAAAAATATTACTCGACCTTACATGTACCTACTCGACGCAGTACAAAAATATCAGGATGTTGAAGATGGATCTCAGATATCAGTAGAGGAATTTCGTACACTTTACCAAATATTTTATTTTGATGTTAGTAAACATAGCGAGCGAGCAGTTGACTCGACAGCTGATATTGAAATTACTTAGACATTAGGAGCAGTTCCAGCAGCGCAGTTGTACGTGTACGCGTTAGTGATCAGCGACAGATTTGTTACGATTCCGTTGGAGGTAAAATGACGGTACAAGTTTAATCTGCAATCGCTATATAAGATAACAAAATATATTATAAAAGAAATATATTTGACTGATGGTCAAGTTAAAAAATTAGCAGCTGCTGTTGCAAAGCAGAGACAGGTATCATTAAAAATCAACCCTAACATTTCCAAGGGTATTTTAACAAAATTAATGCTGACAAAAAATCAAATAAACAGGTACGATCGTAAAAAACCTTTTGTTTTAAATTTAAGTGCCGCACAAATAACAGTGATGTCAAAACAAGGTGGTTTCTTTGGTCAGTGATGGCCAGCACGTTATTACCTAAAATTTTGCCGGTGTTAGGTACATTAGGACTAGCAGCAGCGTCTGGCGCAATATCTGGCGCAACGAAAAAAGCAGTTGAGGGTAGTGGTATTAAAAAAAATAGTCTAAAGTTTAATTTTATGTGACCGATAAATATAATGCCACAACGAAAAACAAAATCGTCGAAAAAAACGAAAACAACAAAATCGTCGAAAAAAAAGAAAACAACGAAACGCAATCAAACAAAACAAGGAGGAATTATTCCTTTCGCTCCACTTTTAGCGGGACTAGCGGGAAGTCTACTGCTAAATCTGCTAGGAATAGGAGGACGAGGACTAACATTGCCGGGAACACGGCCACCCCGCTAAGTAATTTTGATTTACTTGATAAGTTAAAATCAGTTCCCAGATTTCACGGAGTTTATTCCAAAGATGAACTTAGCGCTGTACCAGCTGTAGGTTCGTGTGTGATAAATATACAAGATTTCAATGACGGGTCCGGCACGCATTGGGTAGCAGTTTATAATAACAATTATTTTGACTCGTTTGGACTTCCTCCGAGCGATGCAATAAAAAAATATATAAACAAAAAATATGAAAAAAAATATTATTCGTCCAATCAACTTCAACCTGTTGGAACTTCTGCTTGCGGATATTATTGTATAATGTTTGTCCGACAGATGTCAAAAGATCCTAATTTTTTTAAAGTTTATTTTGCAGTTTGATAAGCAACCTTCTCACGCTAATGATGAGATTGCAATAAATTTTTGTAAATCTATCTAAAGCTTGCAATAAATTTTATGTAAACTTACAAATATAATGTCAACATATTGTCTCAAATGTAATACTAAAACAGAAAATATCAATGAAACAACAGAAAAAACAAAAAACAACAGGACGATGCTGAAAAGTATTTGTGCAATCTGTGGAAAAAGAAAAAGTATGTTTTTAAAGAAAACGTCTGGAGCTGGTTGCCCTCCTGACAAGATTATTTTAGTAGACGATTAAAAATATAGAATGATATGCAAGTGCGATTCTGACAGAGATTTATGTCTCGAGCAAAATAAAATTGTCACATATTGCCAACGTTGTAACAACAGAGAAATAATTGGAACAGGTATAGATATACATAAAGTAATTGGTAAATTACCAAAACCAAAAGGAGGCTGGACATTGCCAGGTCATAAATACACTGGACCTTATAATCCTCTTGATAAAAAACTTGACGAAAACGATAATCCGCTGCCAGGACAAGAACCTTACAATCAAGTTGACGCAATAGCGATGCGCCATGATATCTGTTATCGTGATCATGAAAACTCAAAATCGGATTGTGATAAAGTAATGTTAGACGAACTTCGTGATATGGAACCGACAAATCTACGAGAACATTTTGATAGAAAGCTGGTACAGGGTTTTATTGGAGCAAAATATAAGTTAGGACTCGGAAAGGAATTGTACGTCGATCTCGCAACCGAACTACACAAACCTAAAAAATAAAAGTTTACGCGACGTAGAGTTGTCGCAAATGCCGTTGATGATATCTGGGCGATAGATTTAGTAGATGTGTCAAATCTTGCTCAATTTAATGATAATAAGAAATATTTGTTTAATGTCATAGATATTTTTAGCAAATATGCTTTTAGTGTTCCAGTTTTAGACAAGACAGGAACGTCGATAACTGATGCGTTAAAAAAAATAATAACAAGTACAGAAAGAAAACCAAATAAAATCTGGACCGATCACGGAGCGGAATTTTTCAATAAAAAGTTTGAGCAGTTTCTAGAACAAAATAACATTAAAAAATATGTTACAGGGAACGAGGGAAAAAGTGTCGTAGTAGAGAGATTTAATCGCACTCTAAACGAAAAAATACACAAATATTTGACAGCTAAAAATACCAATAAATATATTGACAATTTACAAAACATTGTTGACGAATATAATAACACGAAACACCGAACCACTAAACTATCGCCAAACGACGCAATCAAAAATCCGATATTAGCAAATGAAAACATGTACCGCAGACATAAATTTGAGGTAGGTGATCGAGTTAGAATTTCTCTGACAAAAAAAATATTTGAAAAAGGATTTACTCCAAACTGGACTGAAGAAGTGTTTGTAGTTGATAAAGTACTTTTAACAATACCTGTAACATACGCGCTAAAAGATCTGGCAGGGGAACCTATAACCGGTAGTTTTTACGAGCAGGAACTTCAGAAAACTGAGCAAGATGTTTTCGTTATCGAAAAAGTGATTAGGAGAAAAGGCAATAAAAGTTTAGTCAAGTGGCGTGGGTATAGCGATAAATTTAATAGCTGGCTACCAGCTAAGTCGATCCAATAACGTTATTATAAATTTGTTCGTATTTCACAAGCACAGATTTACATTTGATAGTTTTACATAACGAAATTAAATGTAATTTTCTTTCATTATCAACTGGCATTAAATTAAATATCTTAGCAAAAATAAAATCGTATTTTATGCTCCTTTGCTGGCCAGTTATTTTTAGATTTAAAAACGGCCTGATAAGCTGCCAAAATATCTGTTGTTCGGCAACAGTAAAATCAGATTTTATTATTTTTTTTAGCAATATGATACTTAACATTATATCGTCCAGTTGTTGGTCTGCTGTAATTTGTTCTGTCAACGACAGCGACTATTTCATCGTCATCATCATTATTATTGTATAAAATATCATCTTCGCTATAGCTAGAAGATTTGTCTATTATATCGGTAGAGATTTTAACATTGTCTGCGACTTTATCGCTAGTGATTTTAACATTGTCTGCGATTGTATCTTCCGCATATATTTCAGCAAGTCTTTTCATATTATAATATACTTTTATCTAATTTATTGTTATAAGATATGACTGACGAGGTAAAATATCATCAAAAGGTTAATATATTAAATTACAAGGAACTAGCCGAAGCAGTTCGAAAATGTCTGTCGGGTTATAGTTCGTATTCCGTTGACGTTATTATAATGCCTGGCGAAAATGATAGGATATTACTAACAGCAGCTGAAAAAAATAAACTTAATGATAGTGCAATAATGTCGCTGAAATTTGATAAAGATGATATTATAGCGTTTGCACATAGCTGTCTTACTAAGACAGAATTACGAAATATCATTAATCATCATATCTGAAACTAAATCTATCAAAAGTTGACATTGACGTTGCTGATCCTGTTACTCTATCAGCAACAAATTTTACTGCACGAGAATTAATTTCATAATATTTTGCTGCAGCTGATTTTGATTTAAATTTCATTTCTTCTCCAGTTTCTAAATTTACTGAAATAACTGATCTTCTGGGGTTTCTGAAATTATTACCGTCAGAATTGGATCCACGTCGGGTGTTTTCTTCTGGTATAACTAGATCTAAATTTTCTAAACGATTATCAGTTTTATTTTTGTTAATATGGTCAATAAATAAATTATCTGGAATAACGCCATTAAATGTTTCATAAACAAAACGATGAGATTGATAATGAACTTGATCGGCTAGTGTTCCTCTGACAGTTACCATGAGATATCCCATATTACTCTTAAAACCAACAACATTTATTGTTTTTACATGTCGTATAATTCCTTTGTCATTCGCCTCGTATAAATCAAATTTTGGATGGCGTTGAAGCTCATCTTGTAAAGATAGGTTTTCAATATTGTCATCAGTAATCGAGCCATTTACTCGATAGACTCGCTGCCCTTCTGGAATATCCTCGCAGAACAAAGTATAAATAAAATCTTTTCGAAACATTTTAGTCATATCTGTGTCATCACCTTTGACTGAAATTATCATTCCAGCTAATATTGGTTTTCCTATAGATTTTTTAGATTTTATGTTAATAACCGAACCTAATGCATTTCCAGCGTATTGGTTATACTTCGGATGAACGTAATAATACTCTTGCTCCTCCGCTGTCAATCCGATATATCTCAGATTTCGTGACATTATATTATAAGGATTTTTATAACTCTAATTGATTTTTTACGTAATTTGTAATTAAATATAAAAATACTATATATAACAATGTTAAAATTGCGAGATATTGCCAAGAAGAGTCTTATGGGAGAACCTGAAAAAATAGCGACTGCCTTTACAGGATTCGACAACACTTATCGATTCGATAAACAAATCGTACTGGTAAATTTTACTGCAACAAATCTCTATCATTTGCTAGAGCCAACTGTAAAACGTGAATTTGAAAAACATAAGGGTCTAAGAATATTAGTGCAATATCACGTTATATTTTCAAAGCTACTTGTGACGGAAGACTCGACTGACAAGGAAACTGCAGACCCTTACATTAATGCAAAATCAAGGCGTGTTTTGATTGGGACTGATCTTTTATCACTAGCTAATGAAATACACCAGGAAATTTGGAAAAAGATAGAAGAATTTACCGAATTGGGTTGGGGTTGGAAGTTTGAAATGATCAAAGAAATTTTATTTCACACAATAAAATATAACGTATTACGCGGTAGTTCGTATATTGATTTGCCACCAAAAATAAAAAATAAAAAATGTTGTATAAACGTAAAGAACGTCGATAACAGATGTTTCCAATGGGCTATTCTTTCTGCGCTATTTCCAGCAGAAAAAGACGCTGGTCGTGTTGACAAGTATATTAGTCACGTGTCAAAATTAAATTTTAAAGACACTGACTTTCCAGTTGTAGAAAATCAAATATCAAAGTTTGAAAAGCAAAATAATGTTTCGATCAACGTTTTCGGACTAGATGAAAAATAAAACGTCTATCCTAAATATATTTCAGAAAAAGCTTCACAATCGACAATAAACTTGCTGTTTTATAAAAATCATTACGTTTGGATTAAAAATTTTAGTGGACTAGTTGGTAGACAGTATAATAAACATAAAAATAAAGAGTTCTTCTGTTATCGCTGTTTGCACGGTTGTACAGACAATGAAACATTACAAAAGCATTTGCATTACTGTAGTGACGTACAACGCATAACAATGCCGTCCAAAGAAAATAGTGTGTTACAGTTTGTCCATCACAATCACAAACTAAAAATTCCTTTCGTCATATACGCCGATTTCGAATGCTTACTTCAGCCTGTACTTGGCGTAGAAAATAATCCTAACCAATCGAGCACAAGGAAAACTCAAAACCATGTTCCATGAGGAGTAGCGTATAAGATAGTTTGTTGTGTTGATTCGAGATTATCTAAACCAATCAAATTATATCGCGGTAATAATCCAGCTGTCTGGCTTCTCAAGCAGTTAATTAGCGAAGTTGATAATATATTTAATCGTTTGAAAAGAGTAACTCCAATGATAAAACTGACATCTCAACAAGAATCTGATCACGAGCAAGCGGAATTTTGTTATATTTGTGAAAAAGCTTTTGACTCGCCTGATAATAAAAAAGTACATGACCATTGCCATCTAACAGGACAGTATCGTGGAGCGGCTCATGATCAATGTAATTTAAAATTTTATGCTCCAGATTTTATTCCAGTTGTTCTTCACAACTTCCGAGGATATGATAGCCACATTATCGTAGAAGCTTTTGGTGATCCTGACGTAAAATCTCGTTTAAAACTCGATAACGTAATCAAATGCATTCCAAATAATTTTGAAAAGTATATGTCGGTTACGCTAGGTAAGTTGCGTTTTATTGACAGCCTACAATTTATGGCGGCATCATTGGATGAGCTAGTAAAAGGTTGTAGCGAGTTTGATAACCTACGAGACTGTTTTGGAGATAAATTTAATCTACTGACTAAAAAAGGAGTATTTCCGTACGAGTATCTCGATGATTGGAGTAAATTTGATGAAACGTCTTTACCTAACAAGGACAAATTTTACTCACAACTGAAAAATGAAAATATAACCGATGATGAGTACAAATATGCACAAGATATCTGGAAAGAATTTGATTGTAAGACGTTTGATGATTATCATGATTTGTATCTAAAAACTGACGTGTTATTGCTGGCGGACGTATTTGAAAGTTTTCGAAAAGTGAGCTATAATAATTATGGACTAGATCCTTGTTGGTATTATTCTGCTCCCGGGCTGTCGTGGGACGCATTGTTAAAGTTTAGTAAAGTAAGGTTAGAATTACTGACTGATGTTGATATGTTCAATTTTATCGAAAAAGGTATCCGAGGCAGTATTAGCGTGATAACAAAAAAGTATGCCGAAGCAAACAACAAATACTTAAAAGAGTACAATCCTAAGCTTCCTTCGAAGTATATAATTTATCTAGATTGTAATAATTTGTACGGTTATTCTATGGCCGAACCAATGCCATTTGGTGGATTTCGGTGGATCACGGCTGATCAATTTCTATCGGAGACAGAAAAAAGATACCCGACGATGTTTCGTACTTCGTTGAAGTTGATCTCGATTATCCAACTTCGCTACACAATTTACACAACGATTATCCCTTCTGTGCGGAATCGATGGTCATAGATTATAGTATGTTATCTCAGGAACAACAAACGTTAGCATCACCAAGACAAAATTCTATGGTCAAAAAACTAGTACCAAATTTACTCGATAAGAAAAATTATGTTTTACATTACAAAGTTTTAAAACAAGCAGTAGATGCTGGTCTTGTTTTGAGAAAAGTTCATCGTGTACTAAAATTTAATCAGTCACCTTGGATGAAAGGTTATATTAACTCAAACACTTCGAGAAGAGCTGCAGCAAAAACTGATTTTGAAAAAAACTTCTTTAAACTCATGAACAATTCCGTTTTTGGTAAGACGATGGAAAATATTAGAAAACGAGTAAATATCGAGCTAGTTAATGATATCAATCGCAGAAACAAACTTGTGTCGGACGATGATTTTGTTAGCATGAACATTTTTAATGAAAATCTTGTCGCGATACAAAGAAGAAAAACAACTCTAAAACTAAACAAGCCAATTTACGTTGGAGCTTCCGTGTTAGATTTATCAAAATGGCTGATGTACGATTTTCATTACAATTTTGTTAAAAATCAATGGCCGTCCAGTAGATTATTGTTTACTGATACCGATTCGCTCGTGTATGAAATCGAATGTGAGGACGTCTATCAGGATATATACGATAATCGACATCTGTTTGATCTTTCCGATTACCCTCATGACAGTAAATTTCATGACGACACAAATAAAAAGGTTATTGGTAAGTTCAAAGATGAAATGAACTCGAGCACCATCAAATATTTTATTGGATTACGCAGTAAAATGTATGCAGTTTTGTTAGACAATAATAAAATACGAAAAAGGCAAAAGGTCTGCCTCGCGATTTTGTTAAAAAGTTTATGAAATTTGATGATTATAAGTACGCGCTTGACGGCGGAGTTAGTTTTATAACAGCAATGGCTATTCGAACAAATCATCATAAACTCGAAACAGATGTCAAACGTGGATTGAGCAATTTTGATGATAAACGTTATTGTGAAAACGGAGTAGATACATTTGCACTTGGGTATTGTCATGATGATAGATCTATACTTGATATTATATTCGATGACTAAGGTATGAAATTTTATCTAAACTTTAGAAATAATGTTTGAAAATTTGACAGTGGCAAATAGCTATAATAGCAAGATAAAATATCTAATGATGGACGGCAAACAATTGACAGTTGAAATTAATAATGAAACATCAGGTATATGTTTTACCGCAGTTCGTGACAAGCTAAAACTTTCTCTTACCAGATCTGATGACAGCGAGTATTTCAATTACCTCGAACAATTGAACCAGAAGTTGTTAGCGGAATTTAAAAACCTTCACAATCCGATCAGCCAACAAAAATATACTAAACTTACAATCGATCTTGATCGATCAAAAGTATATTTTATCGACAAAAAATATCCTCTTAACAAATCGCAAATAAAAGATTTATTTGAGTCTCGTCGCTGTGTGAGCGGTAAAGTAAAGTTTAGTCTCTACCATCGCGACGATGAAATATTTCTAATATCAACAGTTGAAACATTGATAATTGGTAATGAAATATAAATAATGTTTGAAAATTTCAGGGTAAAAGTCTAGGATTATATTTGCGCTAGGATTTTATGAAAAATCGTTTGGGGTGGGAATTTTAGGGTCTCCGAGATGGTAATTTATATTTGTTTGAAGGGTGGTGAGAGGTCCTGCGCCAGAAACCTCTTTTTGGTTTTGTGAAAAATCGTTTGGGGTGGAATTTTTAGGGTCTCCGAGAGGGTAATTTATATTTGTTTGGAGGGTGGGGAGAGGGTGGAAAGGGGTCTCTGCGCCAGAATCCTCATATTCTCTTACTACTACAATAACGTTAAAGGTAAATATTGTAGTAAAATTTAAGCATTTCCCATCAGCTGAAGTGGCGTAATTCATTAGCATACTTAAATTGTTCATACAAACATTGTATTTCCTGACACAAATAACTCATAATGATGACCTGTAAGTAATAAAATAGATATCCATATATTTAGTTTACTCGCTTAAGTTTCACATGTTTTTGATAATTTTAAGGAATTGCTTATGTTGAGTTCGAGATATTAGTGCTCAAGCAATAACTCAACAGTGGGTCTACTGTTGAATTTGGGGTGTCGAAATAAAGTGTACACTTCGTCATCGACGTAATTGTGTTTGAGTTTCGGTCTCAGCACAGAATCT